>FIZR01007885.1:0-91499 GCA_900060175.1 Ferrisia virgata
GGTCCAAAAATGGTGTCAAACTTAATTGCCAGATTAGGGGAACCTTTTAGGGCAGGAACGGTCAAAATCGGTTTCCAAGGCCAAAACCCCATACTTAACCGGCTATACCCTTTACAAATTAAAATTAGGAATTGGGTGGCAGAGGAAAGAATCTTGGTTCAGCTTTATTCTAATTTAGTTAGTTTGGTCTCGCGTCTACCTCAATATTGTCAACAGAAGCGAAAGCTTCGAAACAACCGCGTTGAACGAGGCGAATGATGGAATGAAAAGGTTATCAGAATGATGTAATTATTTGTTTTTTACGCCCAGCCGAAGGCGAGGTAATTTTTTTTTTTTTTTTTTGGCATTCGATAAATTTATTTCGTGTTGAATTTAAATTTCGTCGTTGTCGATGTCTTAAAACTCGCGAAGAGATTAACACGCTGTGTCGCATTCGCTGTGCGAATAAATTTTTTCCTTCTTTTTCTTTATTCGAAGCGACGTAACTTTCAACACGGGCGCCAGCGCCGACGACGAGTAATTTAGTATGTTTTTCTCGTACTCCGTATCCAGAGGTATCATTTTTCGTGCGATTCACGAGCTCTGTTGTATACACTGTGTGTATCTAGCCTTTCGTTTCTTTGGCTAACAATAGATCGATCGCAAATTCCAACTATGGCGACACAAATCTCCACTCTGTACAGGGTGTCCCGTCTCATTATGGTCCCCCTTCAACCAGCGAATAAATATGCAACGCATACTGTATATATGTACGTATGTTTGCCTAACCTCCAGGTTAAAGGAGGGGAATTGGAAAAGGTAATTCTTGGTGTGCGTTTTTTTGTTATTCGAATAAGGGGAACCTTTGTAGGAAGGTTCAATAATTACATTCATCATACCCGAAATTGTTGGAATTTCAAACAAAAATTTGAAAATGACGTAATGCGAGTCTAAAATGTGAATTTCACCCACCTTGAAGCGAGCAGGTTCAATTTTCTTTCCTACTTTATTTTAGTTTTGTAAATGAAGGGTGTACAACCTCAGCTGCGAATTTCTCGGTTACAGAAGTCAATTATATCGAGAACAAGGTCGTCACTTCCCCACCCGTTCACCCACCGTCATTTTGAAAATATATGAAAATTTAATCAATGACGATGTGACAGGAATTAATTTCGCTGACGTTCTGTACCCCTCGTTTACAAAACAAAAATGAAGGTAGAAAGAGAATTGAATTCTTCGCACCCTTCAGGATGGGTGAGATTCGCATTTTTAACCCGCATTGCGTTACATAAGTGCCACGCATGACCTGTAAACTCATTCGCAGTCATAGTTCTCAAATTTCCGGTTGGAAAATCAACAATTTTGAGTATGATGAAAATCATGTCATTTTTGAACCTACCCCAAAGGGTACGCCTCCTGAGTAAATTTGGTCAAATTTGGAATCATTTTGACAAAAAGAGTCTTTACTAATAAGGGTCAAAAACGGTACCCGACCCAAAATCGATCAAACTTCAATCAAGATGTTACTTATGGTCTAAAAACATTTCAAAAAAATTTTTGAACCCCTACACTCACCCCTTTTGGAATTGTCGCCCCCCATATCGAAATTTCAACACGCAATATCTCTGGAAGGGGAGAGCAAAAACTTACATCTTGTGGAATACTATGCATGAGAATTTTTTTTTTTTAATTTTCGGTTCACATTTTCATAATTTTTTTCTATGTTGAAATTTAAAAAAAAAAATTTAATTTTGGAAGGACTAATGGTTAGAAATTTTTTTATTATCTTTGTTAGGTAGTCATCCATCACATGTATTTTTTTGAGGTTCAGGAATTGAGTGCAACATGCTCAAAAAAAAAATCAAAACCAAAAAAAAACGCGTTTTTCACTACTTTTTTATGATTAAGAAGAAAGATATCCCGACTCGAAGCGAAATTTCGAGTCAATGCATAAATAAATTGAAAGTACATATTGAAAGAATTCCATTTCCAAAATTTCAAGCCCTGAAGTGCATTTTTCGAATTTTGACAAATTTTTCAAACTTCAAAATTATCTCATCGTCTTGTATATCATAAAAATTTGATCTGATCAACGAAAAAAGCTGAAATTTGGTACACACTCTACTTTCGAGCCCCCCAAATCGATTGAAAGCGGTTTCGAGACGTTTCCTAGCCTTCAGAAATTTTTAGACTTTTCCTGGAACTTCACCCATTAAAAAGTTTTGTTTGGCCTCAAAAACACCATAGCTAAAATTTCAGCCAATTCGAATAATATTAACCCGTGTCTCATTAGCGTTGAAGTTACAAACCAAACGCTACCACTCTGAAGCCCGTGCACGATACCAACCGCCGCGACACCTAGTGGAGTAATTCCATGTTATCGGACACCGATAACAAATACTTCAATTCGTTGGAAGCAACGACCGATACCGGTCGAAATACGGGGTATAATATGAAAAAAGTTTCTAAAATCGACCACAAAATTTTTTTCTCAAAAAAAAATTTACTGCTTGAGTGAAACTCTTTTCCTGAATTTGGAAAATCGAGACAAATGTATGGTCTAAATAAAAGAAAAAATTTCATTCAACGTCTAAATTTTTTTTTTGAAGAAAAAAATTTCCGGCTGATTTTTGAACTTTTTTTGCATATACCCACTATTTTTACCCCCTCTTGAGTTGTGTTCAAGCGTTATTTTTGATGAACGCAGCATAGAAAAAAAGTTGGTGAACACAATTCAAAATCCAGATCAGTATCAATCGCTGTTTCCAGCTAATTGAAGAATTTGTCATCAGTGTTCGATAACGTAGCATTACACCAGTAGCGTAACTACAGTCGATTTCGGAAGGGTGGAGGGGATTTTTTAAAATTTTCTTTTAGAATGTCAACTTAATTACCTACTTCCTCCATTTATGTGCCGTATACTGCCACAAAGACAAGAGGCACGGAATAAAAGAAGTTAGATTTGTTGGATTAGACCGGAGAGTTGTAGGAAGGCGAAGAGTTTGGAAATGGAGTTTTCATTATCTCGAAGGAGTTCAGAGAGAGATGATGGTAGAGAGAGTTGGCGGCGAAGGTGAGTAAATTGTGGGCAGTGGATTACTGAGTGACTTGGAATTTGTGTAACCTAGAAAATTCTCAGCAAAAAAAAAAAAAAAACAGTAATATCTCGGGAGGAACTTGGCTGTGGTTTTTTATATAACTGACACTTGAGCTGATAATCGAGAGGTGGATGCATTCCGAGAAGATGATTTTTTTAATCAAGATTTTGCCTAAATTTTTGAAAAATTTACAAAAAAATTAAAAAATGGCGAATCGAAGGTGCACTCATTATTAATCATTATTTTCTCATTCGCTCGTACCAAAACGTTATTAACGAGTTTAAAAATGAATTTTCACGTCGTAATTCACCAAAATAAATTAACCACCGCAAAATTGCGGACATATTTCGAAAATCCTTTGCTGTAAAACATATCCCACGTTTGGTGCAACCACGAGCCTTTGATGAAAAAGAAAGGCCAGGGGAGTGGGGGGGGTCTACCACATGATTGAAGAACCGGGTATGTATATCAGCGCGGTGCGTTGCCCAACGAACGTACCATGCGCACGAAACTGTTCGCACAGTGTTTCGAACGGGGGGGGGTGGACCCTTACTCTAGCCTTAGCGAAGTGAGGGCGAAAATTTTGAAGTTCAGGATTTGAAAAAATAAGTATTTTGACGTATTTCTAAGGCTCTTGAAGATGAAGTTCACAGTTTATCCGCGTGTAAAAATCGCTCCGGTGGAAGTTTAACTCCCCCCTCCCCCCTTAGTATTTACGCCGCTGCCGGGTACTCTTGATACTAATTCGTGAATCGAGAAAAGAAAAACAATCGCAACTTATTCCGAAACCTTGAAACAAGTTCGCGAATAATTTTCGATACATTAATTATAGGTACAGAAAGTATAGGAATGGGGAGAGTGTTTTTGATAAAAGGGAACGTTCCGTTGTCCCTTTTCCTCATTCCCTCAGACATTTTACCATTCGATGAAAACCGTGACTGTAAGCCATAAAATCGCTATTCGTTTTTCATTAATTAAATATCGCTGTTTTAAAAACGATTTCGAATGATTTGAATGGACGCGCGGTGCGATTCGAGGTCGCTTCTAAACAGGAGGCAAATATCGCGCCTGTAACTCCCCGTAATGATTCCTTTTCGTATTATTATTTTTTTTTTATTTTATTTATTTATTTATTTTTTTTTTTGGGGTGTGCTGTGTCAGTCTGTTCTGTTTGACGTGTTTAACATCTTAACAGTCGTGTTTACAACAAGCACGATGGTTGGGGGAACCTATAAGACACTGCTCGAACTCGTCTTCGTGGATAGTTACAGATTGCGTTGAAATTTTAATTAAAATTCTGTCATTCGAATGGATGTCGTAAAGTTGGGGGAAAAAAAAGAGAGAAAAGTAAGACGTAGTTTGTCGAATAAGGGAGGAAGAAAAAAGTTGGGTAAAAAAAGTCGACACAAAAGTACCTACTGGACGCGTTTACGATCGAATCAATCCTACGTAGACGTATACGCTGGCTGAATACATGCGTGTGTAGTATCTTTTCTAATGTACCAGCTTCGCTCGTAAAATATTATTGCCAGTAAGTGATGGTCGTCTGTGAGGTAGAAACGAGCACACACAGCGAATGTATTTTCTATGAATTATTTGTTACCGTTACGTGTCTACTGGCGATACATTTGGCGACTGGTTGAATTCGTATTCAGATACACACGTATCGTACTCGTATGTGGGATTGTAGGGCCTGCGACAGACAGCCAGTAGATGGTTTAGAGTTGCATGGTTACGTTTACGTATGCCAAAAGCTTGTTAAACTGGGCATGGAAAGATGTATTTGCGCAGCGTGTCTGTCCTCATTCAGCCCATCTTGGTAAATGAGATGGAAAGGCAATACGGCGAGAAAACTGTGCGAAATTCGAATTATAGACATATAAATCCTCGATTTGTCCCTTACATTAGGAGCGATTGGAAAGTGAAGCGTGAATCTTCCTCGCTGCTCGTCTGATTTCTCGAAAGAATTTTTAACGATACGCTTCTCCGGCAGATTTAATATTACAGGGAGGAAAATTAATAAGCTTTAATTCAAAGGGATATTTTCATCAAAAGTTGGTCGTAGTACACAAAAGCGTAAAGCGCCATTATGACTCGATTAAGCTCGTAGTAACTTTTCACAAAGCACCTTTTGATAAAATGGAAAAGTTTCCCCAACAGCGAATAGAGGTATATTAAAAATTTAAATTTCTAAATTGGCCAGTGTCCAGTATTATTGGCAAGTTACATTCAATGCGTAATAGGTGTATTAGTACGCTCGAGTGCTCCTCTGCTGGTCAAACCCTTGCAATTTTAACCTTTCTCTTTTTCACTCTTTCGCTCTCCGTCACTTTCTCTTTGTATGTGTCTCTCTGTCTATACTAAAATAACGTTACTTGATTGACGTTTTAGAAAATTATTTATCGCTTTAAAACGGTTGAAAATTTAATAAGTAACGTTTTAGAATCTCTTTCGGTGACGATGTTCGACGAGATGAGAGAAAAAAAAAAGAAGAAGAAGAAAAAAAGATTGTAGACGACGAAATTGTAAATAAAGACGAAGGAATAATTCGTAAAACAACGTACAAATAGCTGAAGAAAAATAGTAAAAACAGAATTCGAATTACGTGAGACAAGCCGCTATAATGCGATGCGCGATGGTTTGAAGGCAGAAGGAAAAAAAAAAAAGACCACTCTTCTAAAACATACCGAATTGAACGAAAAATTCGCCAGAGTATACAGACTAAATTATGAAAAGGTTTTTGAGTAAACGGATCGTTGGTTGCATGCAAATTGGAAGGCATTCGAATATCGTGACGTAGAGCGGTTCTCTGGCAGTCGTTTATTTTCGTGTAGAAGAAGTTGCCTAATGAAACAGGGGGACGGAGTCGAGCTAAATGGAAGTGTTACCGACGCCCGACGATGCGATGGTAGTAAAGGTTGCGAGATACGATCGCTCATTTGGTCGACGCGCACCTATAAAATGTGTGCACTGTGTATTCTTCAAGAGGTGAAAACAAATAAGCCACGAAATGACGAATGATTTATCTGCTTAGACCCTTTTCAGTGTCGTCGTCAGCTCTCGAAATGATTCATACATTACTCGTATATGGTAAACGTTGCGGAGCTTTGTGAGCGGAATTGATAACGAAGCTGACTCGATATTTTCATTTTTTTCCCCCCTCTCTTCTTTTTTCATTTTCATTTTCATTTATTCGTTGTTTTTTACTCTTTTGTTTTGTTCAGAATCCGAACCGATTAACGAGAAAGTATCGGACGAAACCGAAACAGCGGCTGCGATTAAAATTCAAGCTGCTTATAGAGGTCATAAAGTTAGAATGGATTTACGAAAGCCGGATGACTGCGCTGCCAATCTGTTACCCGAATCCGAAGCAGAATTAGAAGGTGAGCTGTGATACTTTATTTAACTTGACCTCCGTTATGAGCTATAATACGCGCACTTGGGTACTCGATTAGGCATTTACCTATGTTGATGTCCGAATGGACTGCACCAATCACACTGTCGATACATCTAAGCAGGGTGTTTTGTCTCTATAGTACCTCCTTCACATCATGAGTGGTGCAACTCAAGCCCAACTCATGTAGAATGGTTCATGTATCTTTTACTTTTATAGGGGCTTAGTTACGTGGATCTATAATTTTATTTTTAGCCTGATTTTCTATGTCATATGGTCAACGAAAATCAGGCTATTACAGTTTATCGACACAAGGACGGCGGATGAGGGGAGGGGGGGATATCAAAAAATCCGTTTTGGGGGCCTAAAAGAAAATTAAGACGATTTTCAACCATGTCAGATATTTATTTTTTCCCCCTAATTCGCTCGATACCGACACAAATCGCTCCAGTTTGGTGGCGGATTAGATATATATGAGTGGGGATGAACTATTCAGTTGTGCCTCAATTTGGGGGGATGGGGTGCTGAGGGATCAGAAAAGCAAAAATGACCCCTTTTTAAGCCAATTCATGGAGAATCAAAAGTTGCATAACATATCCACAAATCAACCTATGGGAGATGTGGGGTTCCCCTCTTCCTGACCTTGAAAAAGGGCTGTTCCTATCCTATCGCCGCACCAAATTGAGCTTGGAACTTGAAATTTGGTATGTACATTGACTATTTGGCTACATTGCACCCCCTCCCCCAGCCCCAAAAATGGTGGCAAGGTTTTCTCATTTTGCATAACTCTCCTCTAAATTGAGCTAAATTGTTGAAATTAGGTATGCACATTTAGTAGGAGGCCTAAATGTGCCTTTTGGTGGTCTCGACTTTTTAATCCTCTTGAATCCTTCCTACACGGGACGATTTTCAGTTCTCATGATTGTAATGTGTTACGAAAATCAGGCTGAAAAAGCATCGCAGTGATGCTTTTTTGTAAATTTGTAAGGATTTTTGAAAATGTGCAGGACCTAATCTAAAAGTTGTGAAGATCTCTAGTTTCTGCCACAATATCAAATTTTCGTAAAATATTATGTTTCTGTGAATTGAAAAAAATAGTTTTCTTAATCGTTGGTAAGGATAGGGCTCAGTGGGGCTAAAAAGTTGACACCACCAAAAGGCACATCTCGGACCTACACTAAATCTACTTACAGAATTTCTACTGCCAAGTCCAATTTGGAAGAGGTGAGGTGGGGAGGGGTTATGCGGGGAGCAAACTCAGAAAATAAGAAAAACCTACAAAAAAATACATTCTTAGCTCAATTTGAAGTGGAGTTATGGGAGCGACAAACTCAATAAAGTAGGAAAACTAACCAAGGAAGTACATTTTCGGAGCTGGGAAGGATTGTAGTGAAACTGAAAAGTCGAAATCTTCAAAAGGCGTATCTAGAAGCCCTTCTAAATCTACATGCCAAAGTTCAACTTTCTAGCTCAATTCAGAGGGGAGTTATACGAGTAACAAACTCGTGATGAAAGAAAGTCCGATCAAAAACCCACATTTTTGTGGCTGTGAAGGGGCGCAATATGTCTGAAAAGTCGAAACCCCCAAAAGGCACACTTATAGCCCCTACCAGATCCACATACCAATTTTAAACTTCCCATCTCAGTTTGATGGCAAAATAAGGGAGGAACAGCCTTTTTTCAATGTTAAAAATAGGAAATACTCTCATATCTCCTTTCCCAATTGACATGGCGGGCTGATTTTTGGATATGTTGTACAACTTTGGATTGTCTATCGATTAGCTCGAAAACGAACAATTTTTGCGATTTTTTTCTTTCAGCACCCTCTCCGCCAAATTGGGGCATAACTTAATTCTGATTCGAGGTCATCTCTATTTCAAGAAATATCAAATCCGCCACCAGTAAAAACCTAATTGCCAAATTTGATTGATTTTCGTCTGTATTAAGCTTAGTAAATACCTGACATGGCCGTAAATGCTCGTAGTAGTCTGCTAGGATCAGAAAACAGATTTTGTCGATATTCTTCCTAACGCGACGTAGGTCGATAGACCGTTATAGCTTGGTTTTCATTGACAATATGACATAGAAAATCATGCAAATTATGGGCTTGGGTAAAGCGATTCGTCAAATATGATCGGTTGAATGCGAAAAACTGTTTTTAAAACACAAAATTTTTTCATAAAAAGCACTCATAAGTGTCCATTTAGGATAAGAGTGCACCACTCCTCTACTAATGGCGTGATTATATTCTCCCCAATTTGTTTAGAGTTTAAATAAGTTGAAATAAATGTTATTTTGAAATTTTATGCACATTTTTCGGAAATAATTTTATTGTATTTTTTCTAAAATAGTTGAATATTTCAGCCAAAAAAGGTTTCTTACCGATGTTGATATTTTCATGGATTTTTTTGCTTGAAAAAAAAAAGAAAAAATTCGGCCGCTGTTGTAGTTGGGATAGGCATATCGTTTTACACAGGTGTAAATAAAAGTGTCCCACCTGTAGTACGAAGGAAGTAGTATTAAGTCAAAACACACTGTATACTACAGATATTTATTCAACAGTATTTTTTCGTTCAAAAATCGCTCATAAATCTACTTTTGGTGGTTCGAATGTCTCAAAAGCTTAAAAAAATTTATAAAAATGGTATATTTCATAGTAAAGTTTATTGATTGCCCATTATTTTACTCACACGTAGTGTATTTTCCTTATGGTTCGGTCTTCGGTCTGTTAACATTTTCAACCTCTCAAGGTACACGAAAAAAAAAATAAATAAAAATTGAAATTCGTTTAGGTACTTTTTTTCGAAAGTAATTAAGAAATTTCCTTCATCGCGATAAGATTCTGGAAAAAAAACCTTAGTCGTCGACTTCTTCATTTCCGACACGATGAAGACGTCTCACGTTGATATCTGCGAAACTTAATTTCTACCGTTTGTTGTAGTTGCAAAAAAACGAGTAAAAAATTCGTTCGCAGGAGCAACGAAAAATAAAAAATAAAAAATCCCTACGTAAATGTTGGAAAAAGATTTTTATCTGGGGAAATTTTTTAATTTATTTCATTCGCCCGAACTCACGAGCCCGAACCGCCATTCAAATCGAGAGTAGTTTTTTATTCCATTCTCGAAGGTCTTTGTCGTGGGAAACGAGAACTTCTGCGGGAAATTTTTTTTTAAATGCGGACTCGAAAAAAAAATCATCTTTTTTGGTTGTTTACTATGGAACGTGTATGTATGTACCATAATACCAGTCTAACGTGATGATAGTAAAAAGTTATAAGTAGGCATACCTAGCAAATCGTTGTGAAAGTTTTAAATTTTTTGGTTAAATTTTAATGAGCAATATTATACGCGTATACTGTTCACCAAAAAATGCAAACACTCGTCTCTATCGAACTATTATAATATTGTACAAGCAAACAAATACTCGCTTATATTTTTTATTTGTCGATCGTGTTTCGTGATTTTGAGTAGGTACGAATTTTCTAGAGTGAATATCTGTACCATTATGCTGACGTGTAATGATGCTACTTACAGTATTATTACCGGTAATCGTTAACAAGATAAACTATCTATGTATGTGATTTGGTGAAGTTCAAAAATGTCGATACCTCTTGAAAGATTATGTATCGTTCCGATATTTTGAGAATGTTTCAAAAACGATTTTTCGTTTTAGTCAAGAATGTAGCAGATGCACGGTGCTTTGAATATTTCTGTCTTTCTTCGTCAAACATAAATTCTAACGTTACTACTACGACCAGCTCTCTTTGTCGTTTCAATATTGACGTAGATATTTATCAGGCCCTCATTTAATTTGCGTTCACCAGCCTATCAGAAGGTGAAAAGAAAGAGGAATTTTTCCTCCTTTTGACTTTGAAATTCATTGGTTCCTGGTTCGGCCTTTCGCTCTCGCCTGTCTCTCACTTGATACTTCGGCCCATGTATCGTTATAAATATACTCGCTCGTAAGTGAAAGTACATACCGTGGATTGTTAATCATGTATCAAGGTCATTCTGTGTTTTCTACTCGTAATCAATACGTAAATTGTTTTCTCATTTTGTATTGATTTTTGAGTCTATGATTAGAATGAACTACTCTATTTTCAGTGTATCTAGCACTGATTCGAATATTGTACCTAGTTTATTACGCGTGCATATCGTAATCGTAATCATCTTTCATTCGCGATATTGTTCTCACGATTCGAGATATCTGCTACATTCGCTCATCGTGACGTTCTTTCTGTCGTGTTAAACATTTATTGATAAATGATTGGGAATGTTTCGTCAAGTTCATTTACAAATTCAAGTATTCGGTGCTCGAAAATGTTTGAAATTACTTTAGTTTCTTTGTACACTCGAGTGTTGTATTCAACAGTATAATGAAAAGTAAAGCGTAGCTGCCACTCGAATAAGCAAAAAGTAGGAAAAAGTCGAACATCGTGTAACCGAATCATCGAAAGTGTCGAGTAAATTAGAAAAATTTGTATTTACCTGTTTGTAATTTGTCATACTGCTCGTACATTTTTAACTTGACAGTGCTTATGAAATGTTCGGAAACAGCAATGGCAAATTACGTATGTATTATATAATTTCACGCACACGTATATTTATTTTACATAATGAAAGTACTCGAGGCGCTAGTAAAGGACTTTTAAAGTACTCGTACGTGGTATAAGTTGGTAGCATAGGTCTAGGCACATTATACGTTCAATGTACCTAGGCTACGATGCTCGTGCACTTCCATTAGCGTACGTGTTCGTGTGTATATACTCGTCTATATACACACACACACACACACAGGCATTTTGTTTGTTTCTTCGGCTGGCGTGTATATTTTGTAAAAATACTCGAACGAAAATACAGTTCGATGGTGGAAAACTAATGAGAATGAGTCGACTAATCCTTTAAACGAAGCGAGTATGGTAACATGTTCGTTGCAAGGTTATTTCTCGAAATGCGATTTTTAATTTTGCTCATCCGCAAAAAACACGGTTTCCTATAGACGTCTACTAAAACTTTTATTATATGAACATGTGCCCAGCTCTTTCTTGTGAAAGCTTAACTCGATTGACCACAAATTTGTCTTCATTAGCTCAAATCACCTATGTTTAACTGCACCCTTCTCACATCTCAGCGGTGTAGCCAGAATGAGATAACTAGAAAGATGAGGAAATATCCGTACATTTTGGTAGAGGCCTACAATTCAAGCCAAGTGGCTCGTGTGTTCAAAAATTGGAAAACTTGTAAATTTTTGTTGTTGTACACACTGCATTTTCTGAAGTGTTTAATATTAATAAGATGATCGAGCAGTGTTTAGAGAATTGAATTGTGAAATTTAAACAGCTTTTGGCCTAATTTTGGGTATAATACTGTCAAAACAATATCGGTCATTTCGGCGGACTATGAACTTGTGGCGGATGTGAGAGAGTAACAGCGAGCACCGAAATTCGTTTTAAGTTCTAGAAGACTTTTCAGAGCATTTTTCAATTTTTTTCTATTCATTATTACTTTTTTCTCCATTGATTGGAATTAATTACCAGCTCGATACCGACTGAAATCGTTCAGAAGGTATTGCCGAGTAATGGGTGATTTTGGCACCAGCAACAATTTTCGATATAATACTCTCAGATGGTGTACCTTGATGTTGAAAAAATTTGACCCCCCCCCCCAACTTACTTCCTTTCAGAGTTAGGATCATTCAATTGTGTTATCTTCATTAATTTTTCATTTCAACGAAAACGAAGGAAAGTTTTTGTTCTTTAGCACAAAGTTACACCTCGTAGAGGTGTATTTACGATAATTTTTTCATCAATTTTGGTACACTCCTTCTCGTGGTTTTGGCCATTTAAAATTTTCAACTGAAAAAAAAAAACCTGATAGCGAAGTTTGATCAAATTTTTAAAATGTTCCAAAAACGTATTTTTTAACTTAGATTTACCTAATGTATTCATTTTTGGCAAACTCGCTGACGCAGGGGTCGAATATCTCAAAAAAAAAATGTGCAAAAATGTTTAATTTTAGCAGAGTTTTCGAATTTTGAGTGTTTTATACTGGCAATTAATAAAGACCAAAAGCAGAAACTATGGTCTAATTCGTGTTTATCAAGTCAAAATACCTTTATAAATACCATTTTCGCAATAGTTTTACTTAAAATCTTGATATTCATTTTTTTTTGCCACAAAGAAATTGAAAAATCAGTGAAAAAAGTGAGAAAAAACTGAATTTTGAGACTTTATGTAAAACAATAACAAAAATGATATTTATCGGTATTCAGTTTTTTCTCACTTTTTTCACTGATTTTTCAATTTTTTGAACAAAAAAAAAATGAATTTCGAGATTTTAAATTATTTGGGTATTTTGACTCGCTAAACACGAATCCGACGTTAATTTCTTCATTTGATCTTTTTCCCAGTATAAAACACTCAAGATTTTTTCCAGAATTTTTTCACATCAAGGTTCACCATGGTGGGACATTAGATTGAATATCGGAGCTGGGGCTAAAATCACCCCTTACTTGGCTATACCTTTTTATGAAATGAAAGATTTTTAAAGGTGCTAAAAAAGTGTACAGAATTTTTAGAGGGGGATGGTCAGAGCCCGTGGTCTACCTTTAGTGACACTTGCCTGATATTTGCTCAAATGTGAATTCATCAGTCTAACTTCAGTTGGAAATTAACCCTTTTAAATTCCTACTCATCATCTACTTTAATTAGGTTACGTCTTAGTGTCCTAAAAGTTTAAAGCAAAGTTGACTATAAATTTTATAAAAAGAAAAGAATTTCAGGATTTTATGAGTTAACATGGCTGTAATACATATTATAAATGTAATATGACAACAAATATTTTCTATGCGAATATTTTACACTTCACGAATTTATTACTTCAATTAAGTTTAGTTAGATACCTATTAATTTTCTCTGCATAGTTTTAAAATTTCAAACAAACCAGCCAATCGACTTTTTCAAAACAATAAAGTTATGTTAACACGTTCAATTCTGGTAAGTACATACCTAAAACAATTATGGTTGTTTCGGAAACTTGATCAAATTTTAGTTCTCTGTTTTGGTCGCAGAATAACATCGAAGTCGATTAAATACTTAATTTGAATTCCATCGCATAGTGAACAGGTACCTATCTCAAAACAAACGTTTGTAAGTTTTACTCGAAGGCGATGAAGAGGTACATTTAACACATCTGCTTTTTTGATTCTTATCAAATGAAATAAACTTGAGTACAAAACGAAACTACAATCGTTAAGGAACCGCCGCACCGCTGTTTTTTTATTAAAAACGTAAGACGCTGTTCTCGTAAAATAAACATTATTACTTAATTACAATATTTTTAATTCTAAAACTTTGATCTCGCCGCCACAAATAAGTAGTAAAAATAAAACGGTAGCTGAATAGGTAGTACATAATATGTCCAGGTATTTCAAACCTCAGGCAAAGGGTTAGTTGGTAAGTATCAGTGAATTTCAAATTTACGAGGTAAGGTAAGTAAATATGTATTATTATATTGTTCATTATGTAGTACGTATTCAAACACAATCCTGTACTAAGTAGGTACTTAGGTAGGTATTCGTAAAAAAAATATTTCAGAGAGTTGTATACCTAAACAATAAGTGCTCGTAAGTATATATGTAGATATTCATAAACATTACATGAAATCTTAATTCAGATATTCACATACACATACCTATAACTTTAATGACATGGACAACGGAACGTTTTCATTTTGCAAATTTTTATTGAAAAATACCTCATCGTCTTTGTTTTTTTTTTTTTTGACGAAAAAAAAAAGAAAAAAATTGAAATCATTGAATATTTGACTCTGTTACCTATATTATAGTGATACAGGAACATAGTACACTGTAGCACACACATCGTATCGCTTATATGAGTTCGGATGTCATTCTCGTAAAAGGGATCGTATCTTTCGTTTTAGTGTAACGGCAGGTGAAGAAGTAATATATCGTATCAGCGGGGATCCCTTTATAACATTATAGTACAATAAAGGTCAAAGGGCCGACTAGCGACTACTGTACATATTATAGCATGAGCGTAAAACTTTATGATGTGCCACGCACGTGTTTTATTAAACTTTCAAGAAGCGTGCTCTCGATTACCAAATGAATAGTATCACGTCATTATCCTTATTATTATTACCATTATCATGCTTGAACTTTCCGGCAACCCTTATTTAAAATAACGCTGTATGTAGGACAGAACAAATTAAAAACAGATAAATGCGATTATAAGTACAAATAATATTAAAAAGTTTCGAACGCGACATTTAAATTGAAATACAGCATACAACTTGTAGGTATATACCATACAGTTACGTATTTTGAATTCCTATTCGTCGAATGAATGGCAAACAATTACACTGGACGAGTAGGTAATTAAATTTTTTTTGTAAAGTGTTTATTATTTTCTTTTGAATTTTCGTAGATTTTTACATTTAAATATACTTAGCATAAATAGAGGTACAAAAAAACGGCTGTATTGAGGCAGATGACGCCGTTGATTACTATCTTTTTACTCTTCTTCATACTTCTCTTCCTTTTTTTATTTGCCTTTCTGATAAAAATTATCGAAAATATAAACACCGTCCAAATGATAATATCTATTTATAGTATAAATTGTTTGTAGGTACTCGAATGAGTCTACCTTTTTTTTTTTAATTCGTTAAAACCGAAAGTTGGGGAACCTTTGATGATATCAAATAAAAATATACCTTCTTATTATATAAACAGGAACAAAAGGATAACATCTTGATTTACGCAGACCCTAAATGATTTTAATTGGCAACTTCAGGGTTTATTTTTACATTTTAAAAAAATTGTAAGATTACTAATGTTCGTCAATTTATGTACGTAGATAGGTTAAAAAGTAATATTTTGACGTAGGCATACTTATAGATATTTATGAGAGTTAAATTTCTTATCATTATCATGTAAGAATATCAAATTTTACATTTATTTATTTTATTTTTTCAAATAAATCCAAATTACACGTAGGTACATTTTGAGTAATCCATTACAATAATAGATACTTAAACGGTTCAGTTGTCGGATAAAAATGTACTTTTTTTTAGAATTTAAAAACAAAAATCATCCTTTCATTGAAAACTGTTTCAGTTTATTAGCGAAATTAGGTACAAAAAATTACATAAGAGGGTAATTGATATTTTTGAGTATTTGTGATGTCGCGATGAAGAAACTTATATGAATACATCAGCGAAATTAAAACATGGAGGATGAAGATGTATGTTTACGGATGAAACATGTTTATTTTGGTGGAAAAAATGAATGGCACGTGTTCCTATTAAAACTTTAAATTCACATGATTGAAAAAAACGTGGCCGATCCTTTAGAATTTCGTAGAGATATGTAAATATTTAGGGAGGTACCAACAGAAAAATGTAAATATTTCCAAATTATAAACTTACTAAAAGTATATGTACAACAATGTTATCAAAAAACGAAAAAAAAAAAAACTTTTACAAAAAAAGTTGAACGATAGTTATCTGTGACTTATTCGCGAATTTATTACACCTTTTTTGTAAGGATATTCAAATTGTTACATCAATTGCTGTAAATATTTGATCTTATTTATCGCGAATTGTAAAAACCTGAGCGGAACTTCAGGAGAAAGATTTTGAAAGTAGATTTTATTACATATCACTTGACAACCATAGGGCGAAGAGGGTGAATTTTCATTCCACGCATTGTACGCTAAATCAAGGGTTACAAAATCATTCTTTTTCTTCAAACCAATATATACGCACTCCCTTCTTTTTTATCATTCTGAAGAGTGCGTTGCCAAACTATTATTGTTTTCTGGTTGACGAAATTTCCACCCTCGTACTTTTGACCTATCGTATGAAATTTTTTTCCACTCGAAAAGGGAATGTAGTAAAAGACCCTTCTCGTTCATTCCTTGACGGCCGATTTACACCCCTGTATTCGGTCACAAAACTAATAAATAAGGAGAACTACACATGCCTAATGTTAAATGTATGACCGTCAAGATGAACCACGAATAAATTAAAATATGTTGATAAATCGATCATGTACGCTGCAAGCTGTTGAACAATTGAATTTCCACACTTCTTGATCATTTAAATAGAAAATTGCAACATGTGTTTTATTAGGCATCTAGTAAAATATTACCTATCCGTTACAAATTACCGAATAAATGCAATTTTGTGATTTAAACAATAATAAATACCAGCTTTTTATTACATGCTGTGGTGTATACTACCGAACTTGTAAAATTATCATGTTTGTATAACCACCATACGTACTTCTACTTAACTAGCAGTGCAGCCAGGTAGCTTAGCTACCTACAGGTATTAGGTACATGTGACATGTTACAATATTTTGAGGTCGCCTTTACATTGCAGATTATGCAACTATTAAACTGATACGTCAATTGTATTGCTATTCCTCACTACGTTCTTAAGATAAACGATAACAGCTAATAAATACGCACAATGAAAAAAATTATCTAGGGATATTTCCAAAAAATAATTCGGTTTTATACCTCTAAATTATTTAAGCTTCACAATAAAGCATTTTCTTCCCCTGATGTTCTTAAAGGATAAATTGAAGCACAATTTTATATTTTTAAGATGAGAAAAATACATGTCACTACCATCATAAGTTAAAATTCTGATTTGAAATCTCGTGATATATGTATTGAAATTTGTGGTTTGAATGAAATACATTTCCCGGCTTTTACATCTTCATTTACGATGATCTCACTAAAGATGTAATGAGTTAAAATTCAACAAAATAAAAATAATTTTATTTGTATAAAAAATTACAATCTTATCTTTTTATCTGTTTTATATTTACATTATAATCCACCCATCAAATTCACTGGTCGATTTTTGTACTTTTTCGATACTTCAGTTTCGATCTAACAAAAAGAAAACTTGATTAAAATAAAAATAAAAAATAGAAACACAAATTTTCATTATATTAACACAATTATATTAACCTGCTCTTGTAACGTTCTGGTTTTATTCATTAGTTGTTTCAATTTAGGTTTGAGTTCAATTTCTTCCGTTTCAACTTCAATTTTTCGTATTTTCATTGCTTCTTGAGAGGCCTTCATTTTTTCAATAGCAGTTAATTTTTGATCAAAGGAAGATGCCACTTTTTCAACGTATCTATAGAAAACAGTGTTCGTTCAATTAAACCAGTCGACATAATATTTTTCTCTTAATCTTACTGAATAATTATTTTACCTCTTAGAATGCTTAATAAAATGTAGCTGCTGAGTAACTGAATCAGTCAATAGTTGTTTAATAACTTGAACAGAATCCAACATTTTCACCAAATTTTCAGAGGATTCTTGCACTTGTTCGTTCATTAGAGACAAACCGTCAGTATCTTTCTGAGTTTCCAACAAACGCATCTTCAAAAAAGACTGCAACTAAAACCAAGATGATTTTCATAAATGAAGTAGTATTTTTACAGTCGATTGAGAGAATTCTCTACTTACTTCCATTAATTGACTAATAAATTCATCTCTAGTTTTAGGATTATCTAACACTGTGTAGGCCTCGACTCCTTTAGCCACATTCGTGTCTTGTTCGACTGTTTCAACCTCTATACCACTTTCTTCAAGAGATATTCCATAATCAATATCAGCATCATTTACTTCGGATACATCCCAGTTAATTTCATCTGAATCTTCGTTTTCTTCAGAATTATCAATAAGTTTTTCAGTATCTGGAAGTTCGATTTTCTGAGGTGGTTCCCCATATAACCATTCATACGTAGTAGTATTTCCTTTCTCTAAATAAAATACAACTTCATTAATATTTAAGCAGACGACATCGTATCAGTTTTAATTTTAAATACATATTTCATGAGGTTATATGAGTTCAAAATTTTAATTGAAGAAATAATTTACCGATAACATATGAAATAAGTGGTAATTCGTAAGGCACTCCTGTAACCACTTGAGAAAAAGCAACATAATGATGCAGAGGCTTCTCCAGAACTTTAACATTTGACGTGACATTAACATATACTTCAACCAAATGCGAAACTCTACTTAATAATTCTTTCTTAACATTATTTCCGGTAATTCCCATTTGTTTCTTCATCGACTCTAATTCTCGTTGAGCAGATGAAGCGTTCTTAGCATAATCCCCAATTTTTTTCTCATATTCCTGTAAACAAAGTAAATATAACAGAAAGTTGTCATATGTACCAAGGTGTTTAACAAAACTTACCACTTGCAGTTGTTTTAGCTTTGAAATTTGTTTTCTGATGCCAGGGACTTCATATTTTACATTTCTTAATAAGATATTAGCTGATTCAGCCAAATAAACATTATCTTTTTGATATAAACGGATAATTTCTTGCCAATCTTTCATTCTTTGTGATCCGTACATACCAAATACATTTTTCGTATCTGCTTCGGTTTCTTTCAAAATTTCGACAATTTGACAACAATGGAAGTAATTTAAATCTAATTTGAAAAGCAAATCAGTCAGTGAAAGTGTGTTACAATGTTTCAAAATAGAGGAAATAAAAATCATTCAACATACAAGACCCCGATAACAGTTCCTTTATGTTTTCATTCTCAGGCATATCTTGGATCGCAGCATTGATTTTTTCCCTTATTAATGTTATTTGTGCTTGCCAATCTTTTTTACAGTGCCTCCGATCGAGCAGCCATTCCAATAATTTTGGAATATGAATATCTATAGGAATATTTTCTTCCTGTGGAAATATAATTCATTTCAGAATTTCAAATTAAGAAGAATAGTTTTGTGCATGTTCATGCACAGAATATTCAAAACATTTTAAAGACCTATTTTAATACAAACCATTTCGATAATTCCTTAACATTTGATTTTCAAGATACGTGTCTGAAAATTACTGAAACCTGCACGATTTTGATAACGTTATCACCATTCGGTATTCACCACGATGTTGATTCACCACCACCACTTTGCTAACGTGACAGTCAGTGCTGCATGCTTGCGTGGATACACACAACATATATGTAACTAGTAGGGCTTTAGAACAACTACAACGACAATCCGAATCAACCAATCAGAATTCCGCTTTCTCGAAAAGACCATCAATATTTTGATAATGCCTCGATATTCAATATTCAAACTTCAACCAAATTTTATAAATTATTATTTTTATTTTTATTTTATTGCTTAATTCAGTTAATTAGTCACCTCTCCGATTTTCAGTTTTTCATTTCTTTTTGTTTTTACAAATTTTAGATCAAAGATCGAATAATTTAAAAATTTTATTCACAATATTTACTTTTCAAATTTGCAATATTTTTGAAATAATGATGTCTATCTCTTAACTGAGGTAATTCAGCAATCAACATTCCTTAATTCATGTGTTTCATCTCTCATGTCATTATACTTTTCAACCTTTCCTTGTTTCTTAATTTCTTACTTGCATTTTTCCAGACTTAAGATGCAAATTAAACGCAAAAGGATAAAAAGATAATCTTTTTGAGATTTGAAATATTTTTTTCAGATTAATAACATGAAATTAGAATTTTACAAAATCAATAATTTTAATATAGACGGAGATAGAGCCAGACCATTTTTCTTCAGGATTTTACGGATAAATACAGCGACTTAAGACCTCCCACGTCCAACTTGACCTGTCTCCGGCAATGGCTTTAAAAAACTAATTACAATGGAATGCAACTTTTAATTTATTATTATATAAACATTTACATTAATTGAAAAAATTAATATTCACTATCTTTACGTAATGCTCATCAAATTCACATTTCAGGAAGATAGATTTTCGTCTTTAAGAATTACGAATTAGGTTTAAAATTTATTTTATGCTTCATTGTAAAGTAAAGATTTTGAGTTTGTAATAACCTTAACGATTCATCAGAAATCAGCCAACAAATCGAAGTTCATCTCCCCTTATCCTCTAACCTTTTTCATGATTTCAAGGTTGATTTTACTACATACGCAAGCAATAAATACGATAAAAATATGTAACACTCCACAGTACCGTCAACGTTGAAGAGTAAGAGGTAGGTAATAAGGTACAGGTAACTAAAAGTAATGTTTTCGCATTTCATTTTTAAAAGAACGTAAATTTGGTATTTACATACTACATTATATTTATTTCCAAAACGATCTTTTCAAAGCACAAAATAATTAAGAATTGGAGTGCAAGCATATAGTTCATTTCGAAAGTGAAAATGTTGCGTTAGTTTTAGTATCAAGTAAAATGATCATGCATAGATGCCTATAGCGCGTGAAATAATTTACAGCCCGCAGTATCAAAAATCCATTGAAAACGTGTTTTTCTTATCCAACAAATAATCTAAAATGTGCATGTACCTAACTACCTATCTTCAATTGTGTGATGCTAATCTTCATTTTAAATAAACAATGTTAGTAAAATCAAATAATGATATCATTAATACGTGCGTTTCGCTAAAAATAAAATTATCCATAGTAGGTATACTGATGTAGATAGAGATACTCCTGTTTTTTTCTTTCTTTCTTTTTTTGGTATTAATCATGATTTTTAAAAATAATCCTCAAACAACTATCTGATGGTCAACATTCAAATTATGTAAATATTCGTATTTTTAATTGGAAATTATTTGAAACAATAACTCTACCTTTCATAACGATGAAGCTATTATTGATTGCTTTGAAGTATCTATATGTAGGAAATTTTTGAACTTATAAGCAGGATATGAAATGAGAAATTATTTCATTACAAGGCCTAATTACATGACTTGTTCTTTCGCGACAAATTTTGGAAATCACAGCGAGTGATTGAACAAAATAAATATTTAAATGAAACGTTTCTCTAATAATTATGCTAATTTATAATTTGAATACTTTCGTATTCTCATTCAACCTTGTGATTTTATTAGTATTTCACATATCATTTTTTGAATACTTGGAAAGTTTTTTCTAAATCTATTAAACGTATTCATTTTGCTTAAAATAATTTACCCATTAAAACTGATTAATCGTTTTACTAAGGAAATAATTTATAAAAAGTGAACTTTCCAAGTTCATAAAACTTTGTATTCTTTTAGAAGGAAAACGAAATCAATTTAAACATTGCTGTGAAATAAAATATTTTATTGTGAGCGAAAAGTTGGATTCTCAGTTGTACGAAAATGACTGTATTGAAAATAAATGAAGAACAAAACTATTAATTATAGAATTTTACCCATACCTACATTTTACCCCTTGCGATAGGTACCATCTCGAATATTTAAATACACGAAAAGTATTCGAATTTTTCGAACGATTTTTCAAAAATTTCTTAAAGTTAGGTACTTCTCAAATTGAGGAAATTTTGTAATATTATCAATGAACAATAATAGCAGATTGACGATCGTTGGTATTACACAAGACATTTTGCCTTTAATAATCTCAAATTGATAATCATACAATAGTTCATATACATGTATTTATCTATCAAATAACGACAATAATTTGATTAATTTATCCAAATTCAACTTGATTTATTTAATTCAAAATAATGGAATGCAATAGTCTGTCTCGTTGCCTATAGAACTTGTACCAGTCGGCATATTCTAGTACATACTGAACCAGTTCAATAAACGTGTATGAAACCTGTTCAATTATTATGAACGAGTTCAACTGACGTCACACACAATCATCAAGGTATACCGGATTAATTAAATTCAGGAAACGCATTTAAATTTGTTAGTTGAGAATAATGGAAAATTTTTACACAGTATCGGTATAATATGCAGTTCGTGTAGAAATACTAGTGAAAGGGAAAATTTTATAATCGCAAAACTTACTTCTGAGTACCGTTTTCTACTCAAAATTTTATAAGTCTATCAAATAAAGTATAATTGAGAATACTTATACCTATTTTTAACAATCTGTGCAAGTATATTTTACCACTTGTTAGTCATCTACTAAGTATTTTCTGTTTTCAAATTTTAATGTACTTGTACATAGATAATTATGTAAACAAAAAAGTATACCCAGTACCTGTACCTATGACAATTTGTCGACTTCAAAAATTAATGATTGTACGAAAAAATTGATTTTGTTACTTGTGTTGTACCCAATGCTGGATAGAATGAGACAAAAATATAGAGAATTTTTAAACCATATGAAGTGATATTTTGAATTTTGAAATAGGTACTGAATTATTGATAGGTAGAAGATAATTAGGTGTAATGTTCTTCGGTCTCGTATAAGAAACGATCATGAGTACTGCAGTTTACGTGCTTTAACTTTTTTTTTTAAAATTTAAATTAGTGAAATTAACGATGAGGAAAGCATTATAAATGGTTCATGGTTCGAAAATGAATTTGAATACCCACGTGTTGTGCTAGTGTATACGCAATCACATTGTCAAATTCTTGATAAAAACTGGACTTTATAACCGGCTTTATTAATTTTTTAACATTTCAAGGGTATCAAACTATACCGCAAGATCTGACTGAAAAGGTGTTACATATGCGTTGATATCATTATTAAATGTGATTTTTTT
Organism: Ferrisia virgata; assembly: GCA_900060175.1. Classification (NCBI taxonomy): domain Eukaryota; kingdom Metazoa; phylum Arthropoda; class Insecta; order Hemiptera; family Pseudococcidae; genus Ferrisia; species Ferrisia virgata. Next base: position 22,993 of record FIZR01007885.1, read on the forward strand.
TAATTATGAAAAAAAAAGTTACATGCCAATTTTCTTAGATGCGATAAAATTTGTAGAACCTTGAACAAACGTAAATTGTACAAAAAACGAATATTTCTCAGCGGCTTGACCAATGCTTGAATAAGAAGAATTAATTGAACATGAACACGATTATGAACTTAATTTTGTACCTATTTGTTTTTTTTTTTCTTTACGATTATACTTACGTACATACATAGTGCATTTGTATGAGCTCCGGTATGACAGCGATGATTTTTAATACTTGCATAAATCTTAACCATTATTAATGATGGTTTTAATTTAACTCGAAATGTATATTTCCATTAACAAATGCGACAATATGAACATTATCTACTACTTTTTTTTTCATTTTCAATTTTTTCTTTTTCTAGAAAAAATTTAATTTATTACCGTTTATTTAGCGTTGAGAAGTCTCAAGGACTGCTTCATCAACCTGAAACGAGCTCGTATTTTTGCATAGATATAGGTTATATATTGACCAAACTGACAACTTTTGAATGATACACACGTTCCCAGGTCTGTACCTTATCACGATTGTTATATTTTATTTGGATAAGTGGAAAATAACCGATTTTTGCTTGTTTCTTTGAGCGAAGTCTTTTTATCACATAAATAAACTTGCATACACCTTGGTAGGTAGATACCTACCTACAACAAAAGAAAATTGTCTGTAACACATGATGCATTATCAACTTATTCAAGTCGAATAAATCTATATTTACATAATGCGATTGTTATTCGAAAATAATTGCATAAATGTTTTTTTTTTTGCTAATTCATCAATAACTTTGTAGTTCCTCCTTCGTGCTTACAAAATTTAAATTATGTGTACACTGGGAAGAAATTCACAATCTTCTATTGTCCAAAAAAAAGAGCTATTTACAGTGCTAAAAATTGAGATAGTAGTATTGTCACAATAAAGTAATATTACCGAAATTTTTGATCGATTTTCAATATTCAATAACACGTTTAAAAAGCTGTGTTGTTAGAAAACTTTACTCTAGACGAAGAACTTCAAAACTGTGCACGAGTAATATTTTCAAAACAAAATGCAATTTGTGTAATACAATACCTAATAAATTTCGAAAATGTAAATCACTTATTTCTCCGCTAAAAATAATTCCAATTTAAAAAAAATTAACGCTGTTGAAAAATTATTCAAAATTAATGTTCAAGGGAAAGGTAATTATGAGCTGCTCTTTTGGTAACATTGATACAAAGAGCGGTTTATTTAAACCTACTTCAGGATCAGCTGATGCCTGATTACGATAGTGTATCATTGCTAATCGTTTCGACGCGAGCATGATCGATTCGCAGAAGTTGGCGGGCGAAATAAATTCGCTTTAGTGATTTATCACACGAATAATGTGAAAGGGTTCTGACGAAGTATCCAAAAATTTATCGTTTTTCGTATAAATATTCGCAAGTGTCAGTGAAGTTGATTCTTTGTTAAATTTTATTCAAAATGGACCCAACCTTGAATTACACAGAGCCCGTAGCTCCGAACTACGGGTATATGTTCGATTTTGAAAAAAAATTTGTGCATACTAAAACTAGAGAATGGATGTTAAATTACTGGACAAGTGGATTTTATTTGTGTTCTCTATATGTGATAACAATTTTTTCAATCCAGTTTTATATGCGCAATAAACCAAAATATAATTTACGTAAATTTTTGGTCATTTGGAATACCGGTTTAGCCATATTCAGTATCATCGGTGCCAGTAGAACTCTTCCAGAATTACTCCATGTGCTGAAAAACTTTGGAATATATCATTCAGTATGCGTTCAAAGGTGAGCCTTTAATTCCAACGAATGTACATACTACACATAATTTATCAAATATGACTGCAAGTCCCTCCTTTCTTATATTTGGTTAGCTGTTCTCGAGAATTGATTTTTTCCCGACAATACCTACCTACACATAGATACATACGACAAGAGTATTCCCTTCGTATATAATAGGTATAAACAATTAGTCATGGTAACTCATTTAATGACGATTGTGGAAATGCCCGCAATGAAACCGCAAATTGACTAAATCTAAAGTGGGTGCTCGAAACTGTATCCTCGTATAAGTCGCTTTGCTGAAATAAATTCATAATTTTGCGATTTCTCTTCACAGTTTATTTAACTTGTATAATAATCATGATAATTTGAGAATTTTTTAATTTTACAAATAAAAAATTTCATAATTTTTGAAAATAGCCTGCGATATTTACATTTTTTTTTCTTTCATTGTTCTTTGATGTTTATTTACGTATATATTCTCACTAATTACCTTGTGATGAGTTGATGGATATAATTTTGGTAATTTCATTATCAAAATTTTTCGCCGAACAAAAACTAGAAATTAGACGAAACAGTATAAAATAATTTTCAAGGTTAACAAGTACATTCGGTTGATATACGTATCGATGAATAATTTTCATCTCATTTAGGTTATCCAGTGGATTTGTTTTTTTGCTAACTGAAGATTTTTTAATTTTTTCCAACTCGAATTACCGAATTCAAAAAACTTATGTATGAATTCTTGAGTATTCTAAAATAAGTATCAAGTATCTAATACTTGAAATGTGAAGACTGTTGTTTGAAATGTAGCACGAGAAACCTTATTAAGTACGTAGAAAATGACATACCTAGGTATATACGTAGATGTGGGTATCTACGAAAGTATTACAAGTGGTTGAATGAATTAGAAACTATGTGTATCTAGTCTTATAACTTTACAAATATACCGGATTTATCTCCGTTTAGAAAAATGTGATACTTAATTCCTCGTATTTGTACCTTCGTTAAAAATAAAATCTATACTTTTTTCTAACTGAAATTTTCAACCTTTTTCATATCTAGGTACTGAAAGTAATTTAATCACTGAAAATAAATTATTTCCGAAAATATAAAAAATTATCTGGCTTATTCGCGCCACTAATGTTATATGTATCTGATCCAATATCGAACGCAACCTGAAGGAGAGTTTTTGAAATGTTTATAGGAGTATTTTTCAAATGAATTATTCACGAATCATAAATTAAGCATAGGTACATTAAATAGAATACCTATTATATTGTAGCTTTATTTCTATTCATCTAGATAAAACGAATCCATTGTAATAGAATAGGAATCAAATACCAACTTGCATATAATACAATTTTATGAGGTGGGTTTTGAAAATTTTTCAACTTTTTTTTCTTTCTAATTATTGCAAAGGCACTAAACTATTATACAATTATTTTAGTACACTTGCAGATTTTTTTCATCGAGCCGGCGTATCTCTATATTTATGTTGGTAATTAAATTTTACTGAGATGAGCGTTTTGTTAAACCTATACGTACTTTCGTTTTTAAGCTGTTCAAATTTTTTCAAAATTATGCTTTGAAAATAATAGATCTTAGTCGCTGAAAAAAAAAGATCCAAAATGTATGGTGTACATGCTTATGAATTCATTAAAATTAACCTTCAAGACGAATTCATTGCACGATAACTGAAGTTGGCATGTATTCATGTAGTAGAAGTGAATTCATTGGCAGGAAGTTAAAACAAGTAGGTATTTAAAATAAAAATTCAGGTCTGGGAAAATTTATCAGTTGAGTAATGAATGATCGGTTTATGGATAAAATCAAATAAGTATACACGTCTCAGCATTTGCATTGATGAAAGAATGACAAATAAAAAATTTTCTGCTTTAACCATAATATGAAAAAAAGAAAAAATGATGGTTTGATAAAAATTAAAAAATAAATTATCCTGGCATTGATATTTTTTTCTGCGGAAGTAAACAGAATAATATTAAAAAGCAAAAAAAATTACTCTAGCAAACCGTAACGCGCGAATGACTGATTTTCAATTTATCAACTTTTGAATATTAAATTTTGAAGTAGTTGTTGAAATGATATATGAAAAGGCTAAAAACAAACGCATTTTTAACAAATTATGAGGACAGATAAGAGAATAGCTACAATGTTTCTTAAAATTTTTATTTTGGGCACCAATTTTTTAATTTTTTTTAGTGCAAGATCATCAAAAACTAAACAATTATCAATAAAAATCACTTACAGTTTTGCTTTCTTCTCATAAGTATTTTGTTCCCTATCTTTTTACAATCAGCATGATTAGGGAGTTTTTCTAATTTGCAAGTTTTGATATTCAAATTCATAAACGTATTGTAGAGTCAATAAAAAATATATCCACCATCTATTTTCACTTCAATCGGACGAGCTTACATCCCACAGTGGCTATGGAAGAACAAAAATAAATCAAAGTTCGCCTCTAGATTTTAATGTTTAAAGTTATTGAACATTATTTAAAAATACACTTTTCGCAATACCTATCAATATCATAAAATAATTAAAGTTTATTATGTGTTTAATAAAGAAATCCAACTTCTTTTGTATCTAAAAGCGGAACCAGATACAGCATCAACTTTGAGTTTCTAAAATCTAAATCACAGCGAGTAAACGTCACAGAACCTTATTAAAACAAGATAAATTTTCTATTTCGAAACGGAAAATAAAATTCAAGTTTTTCGACTGCCTACGTTTTTTTTTTAATAATCGTATCGGGTTTTATACAATTGAAGCCACCAGAGTTTTTCGTAAACATTTCATTTTTCAACTCAACACTATTACCGAATTGACTCACTAAGCATTATTCCTCGAAAAAGTGGAAATAATAATTAATTGAAAAAATAATTGTACGCGAGGATAGGAACGAGAAAGCTGGTTTTTCTTTTTCGCTATTTTCGCTTGACGCCAAGTTCACGTTCCAGTGTAGCTTCGATATTAAAATATTGCCAACTCTTTTTTGTGGGAGGACGTGTTTCATCAATCAAGGATGACGTTAAATATCATAATTATTCATCTCGCACAACGAGTGTTCATCTTTTTCTTGTTGAAAACACTTACTTTCCACTATATTCAAAAACTAATGTACAATTACGAGGAAGATTTTAAATAGTTGATTGCACATCCCATTCATTCCATTCAAATCGTAGGACTTGACGCTTGGCAGCATCCTGATCACGCGATATGTTGCACCAATAAACGAAATGGCAGCACTGCTTGTAAAAATCACGCCACCTAGCCCGGACACACATGTGATCAAGTAATCGGCTTGATATTCAATGAGTTGTCGAGTATTTTGAGAAATTTTTGAGTGAATCTCTGAATTCTAAAAATATTTTCACAGTGTATGTTTAAAATTTATATTATAATCAATGAATTCAACCCATTTTGAAAACATCAGTTTCCTAAAAGTGTATTTGTTAAAGTATGTAGTGTAAATACTTCAAGTCTGGAACGTTATCCTCGTGTAAGATCATTTCAGTAATATTATCATATTTGCAATTATGTACGGCAAATCCGAAGCTGCCATGAGTGGTTCCAACATGAGACAGAATCTCACTTCCATCACTCCGGTATACTCTTACATGTTCACATTTGAGCAAAAATTCTCACCGGAAAAAGCCAGAGTATGGATGGACAACAACTGGATAAATGGATTCTATTTTTGTGGAATATATCTATTACTCGTTTTCTCTTTGAAACATTATATGAAGAAAAGAGATCGATTTGATTTAAGAAGAATCTTAATAACGTGGAATACAATGCTAGCTGTATTTAGTTTTATTGGATCAGCTAGAACGTTACCGGAATTGTTTCATGTGATATCGAACTACGGTTTGTATCACTCGGTCTGTGTTCCTAGGTATGTGCAGAATAAATTTTGAATGAATTCATTATTATCCTTTTTCTACAAATTCAGTTGGTTATGATAACAGAGAAACACAACATTATGAAAATGTATGTTACGATTACGAATCTATTTGAATGTTTACGTAGTCATGATTATGTTTTGTGTTACCAAATTATGCTAACGTAATTTCCTTAAGGTTGCTAACTCTTGATATTGATGCATTAATTGAATTATTATTCGGAGTGAAAATTTTACGACTAATTGTCAGTCCTCGTTAACATCTTTAAACAAAGCATAGTTGAGCTATAAGTGCCTTCGGTGTCATTGTGATAAATTCAAATTTTCCGGTTCTGCCGTATACACTTTGTTGTTGATAACTAATACAACTTATGAAAACTGACTGACCTATGTAAATTTTTTTTTCACAATTTTACCATATATTAAATTGCTCTAGATTCAGATAACTGATCTTACTAAATTAATCATAAAATAATATTTGTACGAAAAATCATTTTTACTCAATGAAAATCTGTGCAATGAATCTGTTTGTTAATTTTCTAACTAATAAGATTTATTTGAAGGATTATCCTCGGAATTCAATTTTTAGACCATACAGATATCAAGGTATCTAAGATTTGATGAAATATTTCTGTAATCGGATTTATGATAGATTAATAGATATTGCACGACTTGAAAATTATAATTTCTTCATACAAGAAATGTTGCATTGAATCTCATAATAACAACAGTTAATGGACTAAAGTATAGATTAGGATTATTTTTGTGAGGGTATACGAAACGCTTTATTGATTTATAGTGATTCATGAAGTTAGGATTTCTAATAAGTACTAATGAGGATTTTTATTATTGTTTCAGTTTCATAGAATCAGATAAAGTTGCCGGATTCTGGACTTGGATGTTTGCTCTATCAAAACTGCCGGAGTTAGGTGACACTATATTCGTAGTGTTGCGCAAACAACCGTTGATATTTTTACATTGGTATCATCACATTACCGTGTTACTGTACACTTGGTATGCGTACAAAGAATACACATCTTCTGCTCGATGGTTCATCGTGATGAACTACTGCGTGCATTCATTGATGTATTCATATTATGCTTTACGTGCAATGGGCTTCTTTCCACCAAGATTCATCATGATGTTGATCACATCGCTTCAAATTACTCAAATGGTAATCGGTTGTTTGGTCAACTATTGGTCTTATATTTATTTGACCAACAATCAAGCTTGTCATATCACGTATCTGAATATAAAGTTGTCAACTTGCATGTACTTCAGCTATTTCGTATTGTTCGCGCAGTTCTTCTACAAAACATATTTCAGCAAATCGGGTAAGAAAAAACCGTCCAGCATTCCAGGTAGTATTTACACTAGTAACAAAGATGATAAAGTCAAAAGACAGTAAACTATTCTCAATGATATTCCTTTGACGTACATGCGTTGTGAAATCATTACAAATCGACTGATATCTGTCATATTGTAATACGCTGTAATACTTTGTTCCAAGATTACTGCTCTAAAAGCCGATAAATAAGAGTTGCAGTTACTTATTATTTCGTTCCTTTATTGTTTGACGTGCGTTATTACTATTATTATTTTTTCTTTCCGAAGATCTTTGTTTTAAGTTGATTTATTTTAAACGAATTTTGTTACGAGATCAAATTGTTTTTTCCCTCTTTGATATGTATATAAGTTGAAAATTTTATTAGCTGGACGCGTTTATGTTTTTTTGTTTTTTTTTTCTCCATCTCGGTTGAGTAATGAACGTAGTTTTATTTTATTGAAATGGTATGTAAGTATATTGAGTATTGACTTCACTCAATGCAATATTAATTTGTTATTGTGCATCGTTTTTGTAAATATAAAAAAGTAATATTATAATTGTTCGTATAGAATAAAAAAGTTAATCGACTCAGCAGTATTAAGCTAGTCTTGTCACGCTTGAAATTGTTGATATGAAAATAGTATAATTTGAATTTTTATTCAATATGTCGCTGAAGTCGTTTCACTGTTAATTTGTTTATTTGTTATTATTTTTTTCTTGTTTTATAAAATTACTTTTAATTTATCGGCAACAAATATGAAATGATTGCGGTAGATTTCTCGATTATATGTTTTTCAATGTATAATGTATAAGAATACTTATTGTGAAGCTTTTGAAATGATTTTTCAAAAGGACTTTTACAGCAATTTCATTATCGTAATATTGTTATTTTCACTCAATGATTTTGCATGTGCGCTTATTAGAAGTATTTTTTCAATATATACGCACACATTCGTGAAAAATTGTCGCCTTTTATTGGAGATTAATCTCTCTGAAAAATTATTTTATTTTTAATTTATGTGATATCTTTCGTTTGTATTCATTTAAAATTTTAAAATTAAGATTGTTTTTCTTTTCGAACAAGTAAATATAATCAATCGCAACGGTTTTTTTTTTTTTTTACGTTTAAAAAGTTCTCTTCAAGTGTAGACATGATTCATTATTTTTTTCCATGATTAAAATGTTGATCATTTCATCATCTGAAGTACTTATGATGTAATACAAATTTGGCGCTTTGAATTTTCTCGTTGATTCGTCTGTGTATTTGGTGTCGTGTTTTCTTCTCATATTAAATTTTATTAATATTTTTTACAGAATCTATGTTGATGAAATGTGTAGAATTACAATTAAATTGCATTCGATGAAAAGTATTTTTTCATCTCTATTCTCTTTTTTTTTCGCTGTTTTCTGGCAAATAAGATGAACTTGTAATGGTTTGTGGTTCATCTAAATTTGAAAACTATAATTAAACTAGAAGATCACAATGAAGTCAGACGAATATTTCAAATCCCTATGCTTAGGATATCTTCGAAAATTAATTCTTAAATCCATACATAAACTTCTTTACTTTTTTATTTTCCTCACACAAAAATTTTAAAATGAAAAAAATTGGCCCAGATCAAAGGTAGACTGCCTGATCCTGATCCCACAGATTTTACCGGTGCTAAACATTTCTTTTTATCACAATAGGTGGCGAAGATTACCAAAGTTCGTCTCTTATCAGCAGCTTACTTCAAAATTTAAAACCAAAACTGTCGAGAATAAGAAATACGATTTAATTAAGTGGCAATCAGCTAGTGTACATGCCCTTAGAGCATTCTTTTAGTCAAGTGATATACACCACTACTTCATCATTCGACGTCAGTTATTACGAGTGAGTTCATTGAAATCGATTGCTACACAATTATTTTCAGTCGGTTGTGAGCCAAAAAACAGTTCTGAAGACGTATATTTTGATTTTGAAAATGACCGATTTTCCTAGAGTGTTGTCAATACAAAGTCATGTTGTTTACGGATATGTTGGAAACAAAAGTGCAACATTTCCTTTGCAGGTAAATTATCAAGGGTTTCTCAGTTATTAGTCGTCGTGTACATCTTTGTTAATGAAAGTATCAAATCAGCTTCTGGGTTTCGAAGTCGATGGCATCAACTCCGTCCAACTGTCTAATCATACTGGGTATAAAACGTTCAGAGGACAAGTTTTAAATGAAAAGGATCTAGGTATTGTTTGCTTTCTTTTAAAAAAAAACTATAATATCTAGCTATCTACACAACATCTGATTAGATGTTCCCCTCGTACAGATGACTTGATCGAAGGATTAGCGGTTAATAATCTAGACTCTTCGTATTCTCATTTGTTGACTGGTTATGTGAGAAACTCTTCATTCCTTACAGCAATCGAAAAAATGGTTTCTTCGTTAAAAAGGAAAAATTCCAATTTAATTTACGGTACTACACGTTATACTTCTGTATTTTAATGGTAATTCAACTACATGAAATAAACTTTTGCTTTTGTCGCATGCTTAGTATGTGATCCAGTATTGGGAGATAATGGAAGACTTTATTTACCGGAAGACCTTGTCCCTATTTTCAAGAATTCCATCATTCCATTAGCGGATATCCTTACTCCAAATCAATTTGAATTAGAGTGAGTACTAATTTACTCCATGGATGTCTGCAAAAAATTGAACTTCCTGATTTTATTTTGCAGACTATTAAGCGAAAAAGAAGCTGACACGTTAGAAAAAACATTGGTAGCAATTGATACCTTACATGATAAAGGCTGTAAAACTGTCGTCTTGTCATCTGCTACGTACTCAGATTTTAACACATTAACATCTATAGCCAGTTATAAGGATCGTAAGGAAATGTTATGTAATGGTAAAAGTTATATTCGTAGCTGAAGTTGAAATTTTAAAAATTTGTAGAAAATACCAGGAAGCGAGTGATGATTGAAATACCAAAATTAAAAGCATCGTTCACTGGAACTGGCGATTTATTTTCGGCTTTATTTTTAGCTTGGATGAGTAAAACTAATGATATCAGCGCAGCTTTGGAAAACACTGTATCAACGATATATGCTGTCATTTCCAAAACATTACGATGTTATGAAGGTAATAAAAACTCAGATGGATTATCATCACCCTAAAATCAATATTGAAATTACAATTTTATGTATCGCTTAAAGATGCTGGGGATAACTTTGATCCGAAGCTATTAGAACTCAAATTGATTCAAAGTAAAGAAGAAATAGAAAATCCAAAAATTTTGTTTCATAGTAAAATTATATAGCCTACTTGCTAGGTTAATACGTTATTCATTATGCATTGGCTGCCTCTTATATTTAGCGTATTTTTTTTTATCGGAGCAATTATCTTAAAACAGTATGTAATTAAATTTTGAATGCGTAGATAAAATAAATTTTTCGTGTGTTCAAGTGAAGCTTGAGATGTAATCTCGTGTATAAAATTCACGATTTTTATTTCATAAAATTGAAACATGTATTATTTTAGTCTGTAGCCGTTTTAGTTACCACTTACTCATTTGATATTTTACCATTAAATCATCTCGGATCATTTATGGGAATGCTTTTTGTAAACTGCTATATGCTTAGAACTTGGAGTTTGTTATATATACAGATTTTAATCACTGAATTCATTCCTAAGTATTAGATAATTCTTGAAATGCATTCCTTCTTATGATCCACAAATTTTGTGTGATATAATTGAATATATGCTACTTATACCGAATTAATTTTAGTTGTGATGTTGATAGACTGAATTATATTAATCAATTTTATCACGTAGTCTTCCATTTACTCGTACGAGGTGTTGGGTGTTCATAATCATAAACATAGTGTTGAATTTTCTGTATCTGTCAACAAGTTTACATTTTCAAAAGTTTGTAAGTCTAATGAAAAATTAACGGTTTCCGATTTTGTGACAATTTTATAAAATGAACACAATGATGCCGTTACTAGCTCGATTGCATTTTTAGCATTAGCGGTGTATCTTAACTTACAATAGAAATTTCGTACTCCATTACTTGCCGATTTCAAATTTATATTTATATTAACGCATACCTTTGTGGAAACTGTATGAAAGTTGAAAAAAATAAAACTTGTAAAAATGTAATTTTTAATAAAAGAATATTGAATGAAAAACCTTTACAAACATGCATTTTCTAAAATACATCAACAAATTTTTAATACATTACAATTCGTATTATTTACATTAATACAAATCAAATCGTAATATGGTTTCAAATTCAAATACAAGTACATATATAAACTTATAACTTAATTCATAAATTAAAATTTTTTAATCGATTGAAAATTATGACGAAAATAAAATTTCAACAAAGCAATCAATATTCACAAATCAAATTTTATCTTTATATACACGATCAAAATTGGTAAATTGTAATCTAATATTTGCTAACGTATCATTATGATTACAAGTATTACATATAAATAGTTATTAATTATACACAACATACAGTACATACGAACGTGTGTTAAGTTTAAACAAAATACTGTACTATTTTTTAGTTTACACACAACAAGAATTGAAACGTGATACCAAAGAAATTTAGAATTTAGAATACTTGAATTACACAGAACTTTGTTGAACAGATGTACTATTAAATAAACATTATTAACGAAAAGTATTGGGCTATGTTCCAGGTAACTGAAATATGTATCTTGCCTATCGCATTCGCATTGTTTACAATTTTAATTCACGTTTTTAAGAAACAAGAATTAATACTCAAATGTCTCTAATGAATTTTAGAAATTATTGTTGGTATCAGTACATAATAAGAACAAATGCGTAACAAAAAAAAGATTAACATGTACATAGCGACAGCTTTTGACATTTACGTATTTCAATTACATTTTAAGCTATTACGAAAATTATAGTTTCAGGAACACGTTTGATTCATTATCTTTCTTGATTTGAAACGAAATGTTTCCAGTGAGTATCATTTGGATTTTTATTTCAAAACGAAAACCAATAAAACTGAAAACCTAATAGTTCAAACTTCATTCCTAAATTTTTTTTTTCATCATTGAAACAAATTAATCTGAAAGATAAACATTAAGTTTTTTAGATCTAACTATTGCCATTCGATTTCAGTATAGATAAAACATAACAACATTGGTTAAATATGACAAATACATAATTTTTTGAGGTAATTGAACAAAGAAAGAGAAAGAACTAATGTAAAATAGGTAAAGAATTTAATACACATTACGTACTAGAAGCAGGACTATTTGCCACGCTTTCATCTTGACTACCTGCACCTGCATTATTTCCAAGCCCATTCTTAGCTAACAAACGTTTATTTAGAGAACCGATTTCTCGTTGCATTGTCTTGATTTTCGCATGTAAACCATCGATCTCTTTTTCGTACTCTTTCTTTTTGCCGATCATTAAATTTCGTATTTCTTCTTCTTTTGTGAAATGAGTAGCTTTTAATTCAGTTATCTGGAAATTTTAAAAATTCGAATCGTAAAACTCAATTTTTTCTAACATACAGTAAAAAAAAAATAAAAATTACTTACGTATTTATCTTTTTCTATTATTTGATTATCTTTCAATTGAAGCTGCTTCTCCAACGAAGCATATTTTTCGGTCAATTCAGTAATAATCACAATATGATCCGTGTTACTTGAATCAACTAAATCACTATGAATTTTCGGAATTTTAGCACTCGAAGATGACGAAGAATTCATATTCTTACTTTTCGAATTGTTCACTTTGCTATAATCCAACTTAGTAACGTCTACGCGAACAGGACGTTTATGGTGATGTAAATGATGATGAGGCCTGTTGAATTATCATAAAAAAATCAACATCTCGTGGTATATGATTTCGTTAGAATGTAGAGTCTAGTGCTATACCTTTCTTTATTTTTCGTTACAATTTTTATATGCGATTTCTTCTCAGAAGCGCGTTTTGTTTTTGCTAAAGCTCGTTTGTATGACAACGTACACAGCCAACATAACAATTTACCATCGACCTGAACAAAAATTTATCAATTTCATAACTTTCATTAAGAGCAATAGTATTCAATAAAACAATTACTTTTTTATCATCTTCTTTACGATCAAAAGCACACTTTTGTTTACACTGTTCGCAAGTTACGGGAAGCCCATATTTTCTTTCCGAATTGGTGCAACGTTGACATTTGTTTCCAATAAATGCAGCGATAATGTTGCAATACTCGCAAACTCTGGGTTTTCCGTACTGCTTCACATTACTTTCACATTTTGAACAAATGGTATTGGAGCTATTTTTTCTGAAAAAAAATTGAAACGTTGGATTAGGCTTATATTATATCTGAAGCGTTTGTTCGGCTTAAGTAAAGCTTGATACTTACTGTGATTGTTGAAATTCGGTTCTACAATAGGTACATTTGATTATGGGGTAAGCGACTCGACAAGCCTAAACAAAAAGAAAATCATTGGTAACTATTTAATAGCTTCAACAGTACAAAATCGCAGATAATTACACATATAATGCAATGATGCAGTACTGGAAATGTAAAAATCTTGATTAAGAAAATAAGAATTCATGTCCATAGATTATAGAATGAAACACAGAACATACGAATATGCAGTTAAATTCGTAGAAATGAGAACAAAGTATTACAAACAGCGATATTCACCTTGCACATCATTAAACCTCGGGATAGCTCTTTAAACGGATGTCTAGCAAAACATTTCGTGCAGGCGTACAAATCGCTAGATTCGCTCATTTTAAGGCAAAACGTTCAAAGAATTAAATAACTTGAAGTTAAATTATAAAAATCAATCTAAAACTATCAACTAATCGAAATTAAAATCAACATTTATTATCGAGAAACGATCAAAACCTACAGATTCGTAAACATAAAAATCGCAAAATACATACATACATAGCCAACTTTCATCCTTTTTTCATTTCATTCGCAAAAACGAAAAACGAGAAAGAATTGTAATTATAATCACAGATACTAACGCTATCTATGTTTAAGATTATTGTAAAAACGAATTATGAGAAGAGCGACAAATCGTGAATTCGACGACGATACTAACCAGGTCAACAAACTGACAACAACCAGCTGCTTTGGCCACGTCATTGACAACATGAAAAACTTATCGGCCAAATGGGAAACGGCTGTTGCCCATCGATGCTGTTGCCATTGCCATCGATGCCATTCTCACCATTCGGCAGTGATTTTAATTTAGATTAGTTGATCATGATTCTACCATGTTCCATCTACCACTACTCCTCCATCGCCTTCAGTAAAAACTAATAAAGAGGCTAGAAAATATTTTTAAAAATTTAACTTAAAAAAAACTGATAACCATGGCATAAAACTTTCACAGATACATTTTTATTAATTACCCATTGAACATGAGACATTTAGCGAGATCATTACCACCTAATGCGCTAATCATTAACTTAAAAACATAAACAAAGATCAACAAAATGTATACAAATTTTTTCAATTGTTCAAAAATAACAGAAATTTTTATTCATCATTGAGAGATTTCTCACGTTTAGATCGTATCAATTCCCTTTGAGATCGCAAAAACAATGATTTGATCAAATTGTTATTGTTTTTAGTCGTTGAATTTCAGCAGAAAAAAGCGAAGAGCTGACTTGAAAAACATTTCAGAAGAAATTGCCAACCTTCACCATTCATCATATAAAATCTCGCAGTATCTGCAAATTATCGGATTCAGTCATTGAATATCAAAGAATTTCAAACAAACGATTAAAGAAGAAATCGCCGCTCATATCTACTTATATACCCTGTATAGATCATCAATAAAAAACAACAGTTGCCAAAAAACAACACCATAATGCATTGATTTCACATTAGGTGCAGTTTATGGCACTGACGATCCTTTAGGATTTCAAGTATACGTGACTATAATTTCTATTGAGAAAAAAAGAAAACGGATGACACGCTTGCAAGTTGATACGGAATATCTAAACACGTGAAATCGTTTTAAACCTGTTATAAATTACAATTAATTCAAAAAATTAACAAAATTATCACCAATATATAACATACATACATACAAAACATTGATTATAAATCGGCATAACTATTAAAATTGTAGCAATTTTTAACCACGGACATAAAAAAGAGTGCGTAAATATAATAGCAATAATAATCATAAATAAGTAATTCTTCTATTTAAATGCAAATAAAAATCAATAGAAATAATGATAAATAACTGAAAATGAACAAGAATCAATGTGAAAAAAGGGTTACTGCAATCAACAATTTGCAGAGTAACTTTTGCAATTCTCATAAATAAACGGTAAATTTATGCGATAAAAAATTGCACAGAATAAATTCACCTCTGGTAAGATGAAAATTCTTCAGCTCTTATTTTTTTGATTTACTAGCAATTGAGGACAACATTTTATTTCCGCTCAAGAATGTCACAACTCCTAACATCAATAAGTATTTAATTGTTTGGAACATATTTAATTGTAACCAGAAAACTCCAAAAAGTGCGAAAATACCTGAAAGTTGAGTAAAATTGATTACAAACCGTCATATACATACAGTATGAAAAGCAATTTTTTAAGAGAATTACTAACTTCCTAATCCAAGATGAAAAGTAATTGAACTCAAAGTGAACGGAAAATTTTTTAAATTTACGCCAAGTTTCAACCACTAGAAAAAATGTACAAGTCTTTACAAATGATACATAACGTAAAATTATTATTCTGGTTTCATTATTACTTACCAGAATAAAAAGAATGATCAAAGGCGCCAAGACAAATGCGGTGAACACATTTGAAACCACAGCAGGAGGTCGTTTTTCTGGTTCTCTAAATAAATGCTGCAAACAAATTGAAATACAAATGAAATTCCTTTTGATCGATTGTAAAAGGTATCGAAACACTTACTTTGATTTCTGGTTTAGGTAAGTAATAATTAAGAACATCAAGGTTTTTTTCAGAAATTCCGTCTTGAGAGAATCGAAGCTTTATATCTGCAACAGTCCATTTAATAGAAGGTGAAATTAACGAATCCGCAACAATTACAACCACTTCATAATCATCTGAAATGAAATTCAAAGCATCGCCAACACTGGATGGATCCTGAAATATAAAACGCACACCAATGAAAATATATGATCAATATATCCTTGATACCACTAATACTAAGAAGTTTTGATCTTACCAGGTTGAGTTTGAAGTTACGATTCGAATCGGAATGACAGACAATTGTCGCTTCAAGTCTAGTTTTTTTGTTGATCAGTTTCACTACGGCTTGTTGTATCTTGGTCAACTTTCCGTAATCGACATCATTCACAGTAAATTTAATTACTAATCTTTGATGAGAGTCAACGATTAAGCTATCCAATTTTTTGGGATACTCCAACCTGAATTTTTATTAAATAATCAAATGAATTTCCGAGTATCTTAAACTTGAAGTTGAAACAGAAATACTTACTTATTCAATAAAGGAGATGATGAATCTTCAAGGTTATGAATACCAATTTGGAAATTCTCAATACCTATTTTAGTAACTAATTTGAACTCAACGATGTTATTGAGACTAATCACTGATACTTTATTGTCGGGTTTTCCTTTGGAAGATGCTACGGACACAGTGAATTTATAATAATCCGGGGTCAAATTCAAATCATTGCTATTCAGTGTATATTTAGTCCTGAAAAAATGATCGTTAGAAATGAACTGCATGACTTGTGAAGATAATTTCATGATTGACACATCATTTTAACTCACTTTTCTGAAGAAACACTAAACAATTTATTAACGCTAACTGTACTTAAACTGCTTTCTTTAAAAACGGAAACCAAGGTAACAGTAAGAGGACTTGAATCAGATTTGAATACGGGATTTCCAAAAATATCTGATACTCGGATAGAAATCGCTGACTGGGATTTACTCAATTCTGGTTCAGAAAAACATCCGACAGATACGAAAGCGTGAAACTGAAAAAAAAACGACAAGGTAAACGACCTGTATAAAAATTAATAAAAAATGTCCACGAAATTAAGTTTTCTGTTCACAAGTAACGTGAAACAGAAAAATAAAAATTCCGAGGCTGTTGATGTATCCCATGCGTATAATCGGAAATTTAATATAAAATAATTTCCAATGAGTTAATGGGATGTTGTAATAAAATTGAAATATACAGCTTCATTTATACTTACACTATTATCAGATAATGTTTTCAATACTTGGAGCAATCTAAACACTCCTTTCGGACGGGAAGAAGTAGTACGAGAAGTAAGATAATTTACGAATTTAGTCAGTTGAACATTAGTGAGTGGAGGAGTTTTCTTCAACGTTTCACTAACTTTATATATTCCATCGATAATCAAAGCTGTAACACAACACATCAAACGGTTGAAAAGAATTCCCTCGAATATAAATCAATGTCTGATTATTTATTAACCGGTAACAGTTAAGCCGCCTTCGAATTGATAATATCGTCCATCAACTTCGTCGGCTTGAACAACAATGCTATCAATTTTGTCAAATAAGGTTTCTATTTCTTTTTTCGGTAAAATGGTGCTGATGTGCAAAGCGTAGCCTAAACTGTAACAAAAATATTGCACTTATTAGAAAATGTATAACGTCTAAATATCACAGCATGATTGCAAATGAAATACATACTTGAATACAGTCTCATTCGACTTGAGGATACTTTTCAACGATTTGCTAATAAACGATACATCAGTAGGATTAGATTTCAAGTCGGTAAGAATAGAAACTATATAATATAATTCTTCCATAGGAACATTCTCTTTTTGTGAAGCTTGCAGAACCTATTCGCATAGAAAAAAAAATAGAATAAAGCTAAAAACTCGTACGCTGTAAAATTAATTCTAAAAATCACTTTAGTTCCAATGTCATTGTTGAACTGATTGGAAGAACATGCAGGAATCTCTTTAATAATGGATGTAGCATGATACAGTGTTTCAAGTGAACTTGATTTAGAAGCTTCTTTCTTCACATAATCGCAAATATCCTATTCCAATACAAAACAATTATCATTGTTTCGAAAAAAAATGATCCGAATTATTAAAACTGTTACCTTTGCTTGTACAGGTAATTCATCATTAAAAACCCGGTAACTTGCAACTGCATAATGAAGTTCTCCTAAATCTTCAAATTTCCACGCATTTTCAAAAACATGCTTTAATTTAAGTTTATCACTAAGCGAAATATATGCCGGCAAACTGAAATCTGGATGTTTGCCGCAGATTACAAAACCTATTATACCTGCAAATGGTGAATACGTGTAAAATAATCAAATCTGCTGCAATCAATCAAATATCTAGAACAATTGGAATGCAGTCATCTTTTGATAACTTTCTACATAAAAAAATTATACTCACATAATATATATAAAACACAGAATTTTATCATTTTGAATTACTAATATTTATTCGCAAATAAGTACATTAATTAATCATAAAAACGAGACATCTATTTGGAACTTATGGGTTCATAATTAATTAATTAATCAATCATAATTACACCGGCTTAGTCAGTAAACTTTCCACGCAGGTATAGATAAAATAATGCTTATGTCCCTCGTAGTTATACTTTGTAAACGAAGTAGCGAACGAAAAACGAAAACGTAAGCATCACCACACCAAGACCCCACCACCATAAGTCATAACCAAACGCTCCAAGATACCTAATTGTAATGCATAACCTGGTGCCCAAAAGTTACACCATTAACCACTAGGTTGGCGCTGGTATCGCAATACTGAAATTAACAGTGTTGCCAATCTACCTGAGAACAGGAATGCCGATTATCGGAAAGCCGGAATCACGAAATGGAAAAAATTAAAAATAATTTGTTATTGAACAAAAAAATCATTCTAACCCATTAAAACAATAATTAAATTACAGCAGAAAAAACTTGATGAAATTTCAATTTAGTAATAAAGTTAAAAACAATGGAAATGATTTGATTCGAATGTGCAGGACGAAATCGAAATGTGAAATAAAAAACTGTAAACGGTGGATTTATAACAGAGGAGAAATCGAGAAAATAGAAAAAATTACAGAAACTTTACTGGGAAGTCCGTAACATTTACTCAAAAGAATTCGATAAAATATAATGCATGCGAAATGAACGAAGTTGAAGAATGAAGTCATTACGGTATAATATTACTTTTATTTCAAATTATACACGACGGCGCTAAACTTTTGTACAAAGTTTACATTAATAAAATAAACGTTATATAATTTCATAAAAGAAAAATAAATTAATAGAACAATATTACGTTAAATATACAAATCTAAATATATTTAGCGATCAGTTACTCTCACAAATTTAAGTAATTTTCAACAAAATATACACAGCGGAAAAAGACGAGACTTATTTTTAAATGCACACGAGATTGTTTTCTCTTCTTTAACGAAAAAAGAAAGAAAAGTAATAGAAACGAAAAAAAAAAAACGTAATAACAATTCATCGTAAATAAATTTCGGAAGAATCAGCGCACGATTTTCCTTGGCGGTTACATATCTTCGAATTCATTACTACCATAATAAAGTACTAACAAAAAAATTATATCACATAAAAATAAAGAAACAAAACGATCGAATCGTCTAAACCTAACAAAAACGGGAAAATTAATAAAAACGTTATTATACAATTATGTACAAGAATATGCGAAAGAAATAATAAATAAGGCAGAACAACAAAGTAATAATCGAATTAAAAAAATTAAAAAAAAAACGAATCATATAATTTAAAGAAAACGTCGAAATCATTAAAATGCTCTTAACACTTACAACGAATACAATATTTTATACACAATCAACCGTTTCAATCACGTACTGCTAATGTAAAAATGTAACTCATCAATAATTTTAAATAAAAAATCAAATTCATAGTATCTCTAATTTAATTTTCAATCATCATTTTGTCATTCATTTTCATTTCCTTTTTCCTTTCTTCTAAAGGAACGCTAAAGTATCAGACGTATATACATGAGTGATCATTTCTATTAGTTGTCTGCATCGACCGTTGTCTGATAAATTCACACACATAATTTTAAAATCCAAATATTTCAATCAAATTTCAGTATTAAAATACGATCAAAATTTCAAGATCAGTTGTGATGAAGCAGTAATAATTGTCAAAATGAAACAAAAAACCTCGTTACATGTTTCATCTTAATAACCTATGTATCGTCTCGATTTACGAAAATAACATATAAGTACTTAACATACTATAACGAAAAAAAAAACGGCACCGAAATTTTATCAAACAAGTCACGTAATATCTTAATCACACAGTGTTAAATAAGTTAAGTTATTTAAACCAAAATGAGGATAAAAAACTGAAGCTTTCATTGTACTTAGTAGTAGTTTTAATCCATCTTTCTTCGCTATCATATCTTTAAATTTCGTTCCTAATGGAAAAAAAGGTACGAAATTAACATGCTTTATTCGAAATAATTTATAATGAAAGTAAGCAATTACAATCTGGGAACAATTTGACAATTTGGAATTCCACCTTAACAAAAATAATTTCCCAATTCAAATGATACGCTTTTCAGACGGAGAAATAAATAAAATTTTATCAGTGTATTATAGAAAAGAAAGCTTCGAACTAAATTTCAAAGGCAGCGTAAATGGACTTCCTCAATCAGTAATTCTCTTACATCTTTTTGTGAATTGCTTGTTACATCGATGTAAAAATCTAAACTTCTGAATAACTTGAAAGCCACCGTCTTAAGGCTATCTATGCTCCTGGTTTTTAAAAAAATGGAAGAAATTTATTTTAGTTGTAGTTGCCTCATTAATGGATAAAATGTTTAGAAATTTCAATGCTCGTCTTGAAATAAAATTTTCCTTTGGTGACTTTTGAGATATTTTGAAAATAAAATTACTGATAAGTGGAGACCAATTTCAATTCTCAAGTTTTGTTTTTCAAAATAAATATAATGAATGTTCAAAATGCTTAAAAGTCAGCGATAGACACTTTTGTTCCCAGACGTGTATTCAAATTTCAAAACATTTTATCCATCAATGATGAAGTTATAACCAAAATAAATTTTCGCAGATAAGATACCCAGGGCATATCCTTAAATCAACTTTGGTCAACTATTTAGAACGAAATCGATTTTTACGGTTTTTAATACAGAAAAGCTATCGCAAAGTATAGCACATTAAATTCAAGTTTCATCAAAAACGCTTATTCATTCAAACGTTGGAATATTCAAACAATTCTTAAAATTTAACTACGAAAGCTTTACATTACCTACCCTATGGAGGATCAACCCTTGAAAGCAAAAAAAAAGATTTTCTCCAATATGAATTTCGATACATTTGTTTTGAAATGAATGCACTTTTTACAGATTTAATAGAAATGTTTTTTGAAATTTTTGAAATTTTTATGATTACGATGAAATTTTTAGAATTTTCATTTCGTAAAATGTTTTCGAACCATCAAAAATATATGAATATTATTAGTTATTTATATTAAAAGTTTTTTCAATTCATAGCGCCGGGGTCGGCCAAGTTATGAAGAAAACTTTCCAGAAAAAGGAATTCGAAAATAAGTTCATAACGAAGATGGTGACAAGAATTTTTTTTGCATGAAAATATAAAACTGAAAAAAATTAGTTGAATTAGCGGAAAGGTTCGCTCAAAAAAAAGCAATGATAGAAAAATATATTACATTAAAGAAAGATTATTTAAACTTTTTCTCTTCTTAGTATACAGCTCTCTGAACAGAAAACGAATAAACAAAATGAAAGAATACGTACTTTGAAAATCAAAAGGAACTATTAACCATGATATGTGCTGGAACTCTGCTGAGCTTGCTGTTGTTGTAACTGTTGCTGTTGACTATTGGCAGCTTGTCGCACATGTTTTGGAACCGGAGGTTGAAGGTATTCATGTTTTGCTAAAGCCAGTACATCGAAGCGATCTTCTTTACGATACGCCAAACAACACCGAATGAAACTTTTCGCTTCGTTACTAACAACAGGCTTATTTGTAAACTGTACTTCGGTTGCTTTTAAAATTGTATTTTCTTCTAAAATCGACGCTTGCGATAAATTATGGCCGAATGGTTTTCGACCGTACAAGCACTGGTAAAATATCACGCCAACGCTCCAAACATCCACCTTTGACGAAATTTTAGGTGGATTTTTACCAACCATGAAACATTCTGGAGGTAGATACCAATACGTTCCGGCACCTTGAGACGATAAATCCATACCGTGATCCGGGTTGTAATTCTCTTCGTCCATTATTTTACTTAGCCCAAAATCTGTTATCTTTATTTCACCGCATACGTTCCCTTCGACTAATAAAATATTACCTAAAATCAAAAACACACAACAATTAGTCAAAATTCTACTCAGGACACCTTAAACGAAATTAAAAGCTTAAGATTACTAACTAAATACAATTACTACTTTCATAGATGTGAGTATACTTTAAAATAGGAAACAAGGGGTAAAAAGTTTTTTTTTTTACTTCATTCTAGAACTGAAGTTAATACATACGTAATCGATAAAATGACGTAGCATATTTCAACAGTTGATTCTGTTATGTGTATTTAAGAAAAATAAAAATAACTAATTCTATGACAAAAGGTACCTTTAATCTTCGCTATTTCATTATGGTCTTTTTTTTATTTTGAATGCAATAGCTTTATCAAGAACTTAAGAATTATTCTTTTCAAAGTATGAGATACGAAATGTAATCGAGAAAATTTACCGAAGTAACGATATTATCTAGTTTTGACGTTAATTTAGGACAAATTCTTTTACTGAACATGAAAACGTTTCAAAATTGTCTAAATATTTGAACAGCGAGGAAGAGAACTTGGTATTTTTTTTTAATTCATATCATGAACAATTTTGTAACGCAGAAAAACATGAATTTCGAATGATTTCTGTATGTAGTACAATACACGATCCACAAATTTACGGAACAATTGAATGAAGAATTCAAAGCAATAATTTCACTTCGTTGCACAAGGTGTCATTTATGGCCAAGATATTCTTACAGTTGAAAACATTCAATACGTTTCAGTTAAATTTTGAAAGAATACGATAAATAAGTAGAAATCGAACCATCAAGTTGCTTGAGCGTGTTTTATATTTCTCTCAAAATTAATATCAGAATAAAAAATGACGGACAGAGTCAGCTAAAAAAAATGAATTGAAATACTAACCTGGTTTTAGATCGTAGTGAATTACTGGAGGCTTAATTTCGTTTAAATATTTGAGAGCGGAAACTACTTGTATAATAATCAGTCTGGCTTCTTTTTCGCCGATAACTTTATGTTGTTTTAGGTAAAAATCCAAATCGTGACCGCTGCAATATTCCAAAACGGTGCAAAACGAATTAGCATCTATTTCGAACACATCGTACAATTTAACTACTCTCGGATGATCTAAGGATTTATGAATATTATACTCTCTAATGGCGTGCTTAATATAATTTGCTTTTTTATCTTCTTTCCAGTCTTTGTTCAATTGATGTACTTTGCAAGCTACATAACGTTGCTCTTTCAAATCAAAAGCTTTATGAACTTCGCTAAAGCCACCTTTACCTAACAGCATTAATAAAAAGTAACGATCGTTTAACACCGGATGATTATTATACTCGGACTGGTCTTCATTTTGAATACGCTTTAGTTCACGTATATGGACATTTCGTTCCCTTTCTAATTTTTCCATTTCCATTTGCAAATCAGCGTCTTCTTTTTTCAAAGCCGATTGTCGTAGTTTCAGTATTTCGTCAGCTTCGTAATACTCTTGAAAAGTGAAGGCATTTTCTTGCGGCTTAGAAGTGGCTGAACCACCGCTATTCGAACCATCAGTGCTAGTACCGTTATGTAGCATACCAGATCCAGAGCTATTAGGAACATTAGTAGCAGCTCCACCAGTTGAAGCTCGCTTTCTACTAGATTCATTGGTCGGTCTTTTCTTAGCCAACAGTTTTTTCTGTCTATCAATTTCTTCTCGTTCGGCTGCCAATTCTTCTTGGCGACGATTGAGTTCTTGAAACGCGTACCCTTCCATCCATATTTCTTGAAACTGAGCACCAACTCGCTGCATAACGAATTGACCCAATCGTAGACGATTCTGCATACACTTTTGTCTAGCTTCTTTCTTTTCTATATCCGATTTTTCACGTAGCAGATTTTTGATAACGTCAGTACATTTGGCTATCTGGGAATTTTGCTGTTCGATGATTTTTTGCTGAGATGATAACTTACGCAGTAGTTCTTCGTTAATACGAGTCAGTTCTTCGATTTGTGCATTTTTTGATTGTAAATCGGTTACCTGGTGTTGATTCTCATATTCGGGCACCGTCGCCCTAACTGGTCTCACTAATTCCGGTATAAAAGCGGTATGCTGCGATGAAGAACCAGAAGCAGGAATTTTAGGAGCATTTGAACGTATTGGACTAGTGGCTGGGTGTTTGGCGAAATATTCGTTTATTTTTTTACCATCAGCTACGGTTATGGATCGCGACGATGCTTTAACGTTAGTCATACGTTGATCGCCGCTGGAACTATCGTCTCCTTTGCGTTTGCGTTGCTTACGTTGCTCAGCATTGGTTTTCAATAGTTTCTCCGGCGTTACTGATTCACGCTGTTCTTTATCGCTGTGCGATGAACTAGCGCTCAGTGAATCCTGATTATGTGATGGCTGCTCTTGCGATGGATGATGGTGCTGCGATAGCACAGTGGCTGTCATCACATGCGGATTGTGGATACTCTGATGCGTGTGCTGGCGTAGATGAGTACTTAGCGGATGGACATCTGGTTGTTGTTGTTGTTGTTGCTGACGTGTGATATTTACCCCGGATGGAGGTGCCATCTGTAACTGAGAGGCGGCCGCCGACATTTTAGCTCCAAGAAATCTTGCTTCCAATAATTCTTGCTTTCGAGAGTCTAACACTGATTGTAGATGATGGTGATCCATATTATTGACGCCAGCGCCACCATTAATCCAACAGCACATAGTCATCCCGTTAGCAAATTTTCGAGTCCCATCAGAAACCACTACAATTCTGACAGCGTACGTTCAGAAATATGTATCAGCGTATCAAAAACCTGCAAAAAAAGTCATACAATTGTATCAGAATATCATTAATAATGAATCAACTTCAAGTAATACTGATTAAGATGAATTCAATGAAACATACGTAGAATACAGCATAGCAACTTAATCCGATCATACACCCCTAATTTTAAAAAATATTGTCCAGAAGTCTGAATTATATGGAAAAATGCATACATATCTTGAAGTATAGTTGGTAAATTACCTACTTCAGTGACTAATCTAAAATGTAGAATACATTTCAACAAGTCAAAGTCAAAGAAATCATATCTGTCTACCACTGTTTCTGATACTATATGTGTTCAATCAATATTAAAAGTGACAAAATGATCATTATCATCACATGATTAAAAAGAAAGAAGACTTACTCACCCCTACACGAATTTATGACAGTTGTTTCATTTCGCATCTAATCTATATTAATGAAATATTACATCGATTACTCAAACAGGCACACTTGAAACCAGAAAATTCAACAACAGCGTTGAACAATGACTCTTATATCAACTTTATAAACAAAAATTTTACAAAAATAAAAGAACAAAATGAACTTTGGGAATGACTTCATTATTGATGCAAATTGGCAGTACAATACGGACAAAAGGCCCAATGCGAATGAAAAATAGCACAGTTTTCTTATTTCAACGATAAAGTATTCAAGAGTGATGAAATAGAATGAATGTAGATTAATTTGTAAACATAAGAAATTTCAGCTCGAATGCAACAAAAAGATGAACTCAAGATACTTAAAATTTTTGTGCAGCAACTGACAAGCTATAAACACGCTTACTCCGTAACATAAAAAAATCGGAATTGAGACCGAGAAGGAAAATTTGATCTACTGAATTATGTATTGCATCAAAAATATTCAAAATATTTAAATTAACGATTTGAAATATCACATCACTTCAGTCAGAAATCGAGTTACATACGGCGATGACGGCTACGTTTTGGTGATGCATTATAAAAAAGCCCTATTTTTCGATCTCTACACGAAGCATGCATATTAAGATAAAAAACTCACGTTCTTAAAAGATTATCTAATTAATTAATCGAATCAACCTGAGGATAACATCCCGAAAGCATTATTAAAGACAAAAATTACCATAATCGGCAATTTTTACATCAAGATGTTAAGCGTCAAGATAATAACAAATCTCGCTGGAAATACTTACCATTTTGGTTTTTGTATTAAGTGCCAAAGAAAAACTTGTCAACAGATGAATTCTAATGAATTGAATTTTAAAACGGCACAAAAAACAGGTCAAATTAGTCGCAGAGTACAACCCATTTGCAAAATTTAAATGGCGATCACTCAACTTATCCACGGGTTTTTTTATTGAGCTTCAACCGACTGATAACAGTGTCAAAACTCTCAAGCACCAAAAAAAATAAACATTCAAAAAAATGCAATATTCGCAAATGCAATAATAATTATAATAATTTAAATTGAACAGAAATCAATGTGACACCGTAAAGGCGTTCGAGTTGTATTGCAATTTGATTTCAATAAGTAATATTAAAAAAAAAACTTGGAGAATATCACAAAAATAATTAATAAAAATGAAGATAATCTTGTACAAAACACGAAAGTGCATAGACGTTCTTCTATACACATTATCTCATTTCTATTTTGATTTGAAGATTTTGTCAACACTGTAAAACTTAGAACTACCCGAGTACCCGCTGTCCTCTGAGACACTGACAGAATTTTTCAGAATGTTTTAAGTTACGATTTGATGATCGATTACTTTTAAAATTTAAATTATAAAAGTTTTTTAATTTTCCTTTTTAAAATATGTCTTTTTTGGCTACTAACTCAATTTCTCGTTTTCTCGAAATGAATCAGAAATTCAAGTCAATCATCTGTTCAAATTTCAAAAATTGAAACTTGAAAGGTAAAACCAAGGTAAAATGAGAATCGATGGATAATGGAGTATTACTCTCGAAACTCCACTTTTCACTTTTCAATTGAAAAGATCGATGATTCATAAACTTCATGAAATTTTTCAGTTAAAAAATGACATGGAAAAGGTAGAAATAATTGAAGCCAAAGGGATGCTCAAAATGAAACTTGAAACATGTTTTAACCCGCTTGTTGATTTATTTTTATACCAATACCTCACCCTCAAAACCTTCAACGTCCAACTTGACCTCTAAAACCATTGGTAACTGGTAGATGTTTCCGTTTCAGTTACAGCAAAAAGCAAAGAATGATTGGATCTTTCCTCTTTGGATAGAAACGAAATGGCAATTTTGACCAATTTTTATTCAACATATCAGCATCAGCTGTCAGCTGATTGTTTCAATTGTGTGAAAGCGTATACCCGAAAATTGTCGACGCATCGACTTCGACTCATTTCGTCAACAAGGTATAGCCATGGTATAGCTAGATATTTAAACAAGAAAATTGATTATAGCTAGTTCTCAAAAGTTGCAAAATTCAAATTCACTCTTTCTAATAAAATCTCAAAGCTAAAAAAACATCTGAATATTTTGAGAAATTTATTGTTAGAAATAGGGTTAATTTGTTATTAATATTTTACTCAAAATAATTAACAGTGATATTTGTACTTCTACATCCCCTTTTTAAGGAAGATTAGAAAAACGTTATTTTTCATAATTTCTGAAATACTTCAAAATAATTCCAAGAAAATTCGAGTTGATGTAACGTTTACTATTCATCATCATTAAAAAAAGTTCTTGAAGTCTGAATTACATGTAAAATTTAAATAATGTCTATAGTCTGTTCAATTTACATTGAGCCCTGGTTATCGAAACAAAAATGAAAACAATATGCTACCAACCAATCAAACTGCTGGAAATTGGGTTTATAGCGACCTGATTGGTTTGTAATAATTATGTTTGTAGTAGTGAAGACTCAAATTAGATTGAATGAACTTTACGTATAGATTGACGTCTTACATACAGTGTTAATGAAAAAAAAAAACATACATACACATAAATATATTAATCTGAGATAATTCATTTATTAAATCATGTTTTATATAAACTCAAAAATGATCACCAAAGTGATGATAGTAGGTCACAATGCTTTTAACATGTATAAAAAGCTCACTTAAAACGCAATCCGGAGAAATGGATCTCCGTAAGGGTATAAATGTTACATTTGAGATGTATGCATGAATATTCATGGAACGATGGAAAACAATTACGTACATTTTTCAAAAATCATGAATAAATTCATTATTGACTAGAATTTATACAGCACGGAATTGAAATAAAAACATTAAAATATTTTTTTTAAATAGTGAAATATTTTTCCATAAAAAAGAAAATAAAACCCATTTTAAACATTTAAAAATGTAATCACAAAATTTATAACATAATATTTAAATGGTGAGTAAAGCTTTTTCATTCATAACAAATTATCCATGAAAAAAGAAACCTATAAAAATATACCTCAAGTTGTAATGCACATTTTAAATCTGATTTTTAAATTATGAAAGATCTTGCAATCTTGCTTGATTAAGGAAACGGCGATAAATCGTGTGACATTCAGTTCGCTGTTCACATCAAGTTTTTTGGATTTTTGTGAGACGTTTAGCACCTCGACTTGGCGGTCCTTTAGGTTTTTCAAATTTAGGTTTATCAACAACTTTTTTTGGATGAATCTCTTCAATTAAATAATCTTCCGTTAATTCTTCTTCTGCTCCAATTTCCAACTAAAGATTTGAAACATTATTTACTTTTAAAGCCATATTATGAATATTTCGTGGTCAAAGCTGCAGGAATATTTTGTAGTAGATGATAAATACAACTTCGGAAGAAATAATAAATAAAAGCGTTAATGTAATGAAAGCTTCAAGATGATATTTTTTAACGAAGCATATAAACAGGGTACAAAAATTTGGACGTATATTATTACATTTTTATTTTCAAACCAATTAAAGTTTGACGATCATGACTTATCATTGATTTTGATGCAACGTGTCTCAACAAAAATTAAATTAAGCAAAGGATTGTACTTCAAATTGTACGAAAACGTTCAGAAATATTTTTCTTAGGTCCTTTAAAAAAAGATGAATACTTCGTACACACAAAAATTGAAGTGTGAATTGCACAAATGGATTACGAAAGCATTCTCGACGCAAATTTAATATTAATTATTATAATTTTGTGTGAGATAAACTCTCAATATAAGCATGTTTTAGAAATGAGAAAATTCAAGAAAATCGATTAACGAAAACACTGAATTCATGATATATATGACAAAAGAAAAGTAATAAACAAAAAAATACCTTTTTAGAAATAGTCAGCCCCAGATTACTTTCGATAATGTCAAGTAGAGGACCTTTACAGCTCGAATACAACATTCTTTCTTTTACGGAACAAGAATATCCAGGCATTGAGTAAATGAATACTGTCATCAAAAATACGATAAATACATAGTTTTTTTTAAAGGGGTAATTAAAGTACTGATCTTCGATAGAGCATTACCAACGGATTGAATTGTGGAACCTTCGTATTTGTGAGAAAAACTATACAAATGATATCTAGCATTATCTTTGGGAATTTGTTCTGAAAGTTTATTAACGGGAATAACATCATCTCGAACTAAATGAATTTCTTCGTTTTCAATATCTAAAAATGAGACACATTAGTCAATTTGATACACATAACTTGCAGCTGTGAAGAATTTTGGAAAAAAGTTTAAATGCAAACCGATTTTCAATTGAATGTAATTGACTTTTTTTTTCACCATCAAATTGACAGAGTCAATAATTGCGTTAGAAATAGGAAATGAAACGCCAGATAAAGTTTGAGCTCTTGAGTCAATACCAGCGTTTGATAGAGTTATGTTTTCAACTTTCCTCAACCGTGCCAGTTCTTCTTCTTGCATAGTTAAGGGCGCAGGAGAACTGTCAGCCTTGCGATTTTTATTCAGACCACCAAGAGTTATCTCATGCTGGAAGTATACAAAATATTAAAATGTAAAAAGTAAATGCCAGATAATGTTAATGAACAACAATACCTCAGAAGTTCCATGCAATTCTTCAGAAATGCAATTATTTCCGAATTCTTGTTTTAAGGTGGCCTTAGTAGAGGCATACAACATTTTTTGTCGAATGGGGGCATCAT
The DNA here is from genome assembly GCA_900060175.1 of Ferrisia virgata. NCBI lineage: Eukaryota > Metazoa > Arthropoda > Insecta > Hemiptera > Pseudococcidae > Ferrisia > Ferrisia virgata. Next base: position 53,260 of record FIZR01007885.1, read on the forward strand.
CTGGTGACCAACTTATCAGTAACCAATCGTAACCGGTTTCATTTCTATGATCTAAACTACGAATGAAATTCACACAACATATCTTACTCGATAATACGGACACATTTTTCTAAAAAATTATGAATTATTTACCGATATAAAATGTAGGATGGCTGATTGCTTTCTATCATAGGTCCAACCATTTTATCAAAATCATCATCCCATGTTTTTTCAACTTCCTTGTAATCACTGAGAGTCAATTGTTCTGAAAATTATTACGAAAATCAAAAACAGTGCTACATGGTTCAAACTAAGATAATTTTTGAAAATCTATATCTATGGAATAAGGAAGTGAGAGGCTCACCGTTTTCGATAGAAACTTTAACCACTCTAATTTTACCAAGTTTACATTTCGCAAAAAATTTTCGAAGTTCTTCATTCGCTAAACATGAAATAGATAACACGGATGAGCAAATATCCTTGGTTGTGAATTAAAAGAATTAGCAGAAAAAACAAATTATTTTCGTTTGAAAGAAATTACCTTTTATTCCAGTTTGATGAGACATTCTGTAAAGAATTGCTTTCTTCAGGACAATTCTAAGAATATTTCGAATGTACACGTTGTCCAAGCCAGGTTTCAATGACTATAATATGACAAAAAATGAGCTTCAAGGAATAATGTCACAATTACTTTAGCTTTGTTCTGTGAAACGAAGAAACATTGTTATCAATTAAAATTAACAAAACAAGTTCGTTTTGTGTTGATCATTTAAAAATTGAACTTCCAATTGAATGATTAAACTATAATTATTTAAGTATGTTTAATAAACAAAATACTTGATCTCAGTCTCAGCAAAACGACGATAAGAAAGTTAATTGCATCCAAAAACTAATGGTAAATGGTGAAAACTATAAACTAGAAAACAATGAAAACAAAAATGACAGATACAAATAGAATATCCGTTCTCTCTTCACGGCCCAGCTCAGTGCTTAATCACCCCTTTCAAGCCGAAGTGTTCCGGACAAAACTCCGCAAGCTTTTCCTTCCGTCTCCCTTCTCTTCACCTTCAGTCGTCACTAGTCATCACACTTCATCTACCTGACGTGACTAGTCATTGCAGCGTTGGCCTGCAGAAACATTACTTTATTATTTCGTTGGTAGATGGCTCTACGATGACTAAAATGAAACGTTATCAGTTCACTTGGTTTGTTGGTTGCATCCAAAGTGATGTAGGGGTTGCATTTATGAAATTCAGTTCAATTATTATGCTTCGTTAGTAACTTATATACTTCAGTTATTTCTTTGACACAGACAGAGACGTCGCTTGTGAAGGGCAGAGGGGGGGGGGGGGAGTAAAAGCCTTGCAAATTGTGAAAAGTTGTCAAAAAACTGATCGAAAAAAGAAAAAAATTGTACCAACTTCACTAACTTATTACCAACATAAATAAATTTAGGAATCCTAAAAACACGATATTAATCCTAAAAAAACAATTTTTCAAAATTTTGGCCTCGATTTGCTCGAGCATATATGCATATCCCTGCCATTTTTTTTGTTTTCGCCCAACTCCAAGAGGAAAGTTTTTAAAAATGTAATTTTAGTGCTGAAAATCTGTGCATATCTATGAATATCTACCCTTCCTTTTCTTTTCTTTTTCAATTTGACGAATTAACAAATATGAATTCAAAACATAAAAATCCAATTTTTATACTGAAAAATCCAATTTTTTTAAAATTTTGCCTTCGCTGTTGTTAATTTTAATTTTGTAAACTTGGGCCCCAAAAAGGGTACTTAATACACCATAGAAACTATGTATTTTACTTTGCAAAAACAGTTGGAAAAGTTAATAAAAATTATAGATTTCAGTTGGCAAATTTTTAATTTTCACCCCCCCCCCTCGGAAGTTGACTTCGCTACATCCCTGACCACAGACATAATATGCCATAATAAAAATTATATTTATGTGGTGACTTTTGTCGAAAGTTGGCGTAATATTTAGTTTGAATCGCCGTTATATGTTTGCAGTTGCAGGGAAAAACTTTCCTTATGCATTTTTGTTTTCTAAACTCTTGAAAATAAATTTTTGAAACGATATGCTTAATGTAGAAGGACAAATGCACATGGCTTACCCAAAATTTTTGGATAAAAACAACCATCCAATTAACTGTTTAAATACGTCATACTGCAATGTAAAGGACTGCTAATGCCCGTAAATTATAATAGCTGTGCTCACTTCCGTAATTTACCTACATAAGAATTTTGTCAAAATTTGATTTGCTGAATTAATAATAAAACTTTGAGATTCACATTCTTATTTGTTTGCAATTTCAAAAATCTATTTGCAGTCGCACAACGAAGCAAAATTAAATATGTAATGTACCATTTACAATAAGTTCTTATATATGAAGCAACTTTATTTTATAAATTGCCTAGCATCGATGAAGAAACATTTCTTTAAATTTGAATTACGTTACTTCATCAGTATTTTTCCAATATTTGATGAGTTCAAACATCTGCTTTGAAAAGGACAGTAATCAAAAAGAAAATGTAAACAAAAGTGACGTTTGTTGTGAAATTCAAGGAAAAAAGCAGACCTTTCGTAACTCTCGAGTTTCGAAAGGACAAGAAGTACAGCAACGCACTAAATACGTAACTGGTCGAGAAGAACCTGATGACTGCTGTCCACAACCTCGCGACGAAGAACCCTCTCAGTATTGCCTACCAATAACTAAGTACGATTCGAAGCCACCACCGAATATTTGCCCTAGTCGAAAAATCGAACCACAGTCATGCTGCAAACCTCCGAACAATGAAAAGCCGAAAAAAGGAAAAGTCTGTGATCCAGACTATCGTTTCGAGGACACCGATTACGGTGATGAATTGTGTCACTATCCAAACACCACAAAAACGCTTCCTCCTCATTGTTACGAGGTACCACTTCCAAGAAAATGTCAACCTTGTACAGAAAAAACTAAGTGGCAAAATGCTAAATATTGCAGAGATGATTGTGGTTCTGGAATTGTACCTCTACGTTACAACTACCATATCAGTCGTCGAATATGGTGTAGAACACCTCTCACAACTTATCAAGCATCACACGGTGAATTAGGTAGGCAGATACTGTGCCGCGAGAAGGAGTTAAAAAGGATCATCAACGACGGACCTCCGTGCAATATCTGCGAATATATTTTACCACCATGTCGTGGATATTACAGACAATACGACTGCGTTAGACCATGTGAAGACGAATCAGACAATATCGTTTTTCGAGATGGTCGCAATCGAATACGTGATAGAGTGGAAAGATATTGGGAGTCTTGTTTCACTGGTAAAGCTAGACAGGACGTTAATACATATGCGCCTCAGAACATGGCGCTGGCAATAAAATTCCGAAAGAAAGCATTTGGAGGAACTGGCGCTCCTTGTTGGTAAATTACTCAAAAAATATTATTTGTTTGAACTATATTGAATAAAATATTCGCACGAAATAACCATTTATTCAACTGTTAGATTTTAGTTATTTTTGACTAAATGAAACAAAAAAATTAAACAATCAATGGTAAATCTGACGTGACTCCTGTCAATTTGTTTATGCCTTTAAAAGAAAAATAATTTACTTATTAAATAACATTTTCGTTTTCATGATTACATGAATATCTTTGTTCACAATTTCCACCATTTTCTTTAAACTTGATTACTTCTTGTAACTGGTTTAATATCTTCGAATATTTTTGATCACCTGCCGCATTTCTGAATCACAATATGAGATGATTAAATAATTTCAAACTTTTAAAAATTGTAACACCTGGCTGATCCAAAAAAAAAAATACTCACAATCCTATAAATTTAGCTGCATTCATTATGATGTAGCCAGCATTTATATATTCTCTCGCTTTTTGAGGGTCTTCGCAAGCTATTCGTTGTAAGCAATCGAAATTGTTTTCTTCGTCGCCCATAAGGTAACTTAACAGTAATAATATTTCAGTTTCATTGATTATCGGTTCTGGTGTTTCATTTTCGCTTCTTGCTTTAGGATAGCCTGTTCCACCTGCGTATGAAGCTCCCCACAAAAGTCCTTTCAGTACTAATAAGATCAGCATGTTTGCAAAGTTTAATGTCAGCACCTTTGTTAAAAATATACCAAAGAATCCATAGCATAAGATGAAATTTTCGAATTCATTTATTTAATAAGCGGTATAATATATATTTACGCACTACCTATTTATACCTGATTGCTAGATGTTGATCGTGATATTAATTCTCTCGCGATGTCAGTGAGTAAACTTTGCATTATTGGTGAAACGTCTTTTCCATTTCTGGTTTGTTCTTCAGAAGTAGGATGAGTGAAGGCGATTGAAATGGTAGTAACCAGAACCAACGCCTTTATCCATAAGATGATTTCTTTCATTTTAAAATTCTAAAATACTGTAATATAGGCATAGATGTAAAATAGTGTATCCATGTATGTGTAAACGTAAATATATCTATTGTAAGTAATTTATACCTACTCGCATTGAAATTTTAATAATTTAAAAACCCTGTGAGCATATACGTTTAATAGCAGAATATGAGATATATTATCCTATCTGTTTATGAAGGATAGTTATACGGTGCATATAGACATTTATGAATAAAATATTTTCTTAAATGATAACGACACGCAAAATTGATAGGCACCTTCAATTTTATAACGGTAATAACTAGAGCTGAGAAAAATATTTATTTTCTAAAAAAGTCAAAATATTTCCTAAAAATGCGAAATATGCGAAAATATTCCCAACTAATATGGGGTTTTATTTTGCAGGGAATTTTATCGCAAAAACAAATTTTAATGGATAAAAAAATATAAATTATAGCTTACAATATAATAAAACAAAATGAGAAATTTCCTACTAAAATTAGCATGTTTTTTATCCATTTTGGGGGCCGGGGGGGGATTTTTACTCGTTTAAAGGATTTTTCTGGAATATTCTCTGAAAACAGTGAAAATTAACAAATTTAGCTAAAATATTCCTAAATATTTTTCAAAAAAGGTCAAAACATGCTGAAATATGTATTTATGGTACCTAAAATATGCCAAAATATTTTTCCATAAATCGGGTTCAATCGATTCTGAATTTTATGAAACATGTACTCATACTCGATATACGGTATCTAGTGTACCACCAAAAACTATGCACCGGAATATTATCCTCAGCTCTAACAGTAGCTACGAGGGAAGGACGATGAAAATAAAGCTATGAGTAACAGCATGGCTTATTTTGCGATGGTCACCTCGATAGAATACCACAGAATAACTACACTTCGCATGACGTATTTTATACTTCAGTAGATACATTTATGATGAGCAAGTTGACTAGTTTTTAGGCGAAATTGAAATTTTTCGTTTCATGTTTTTCCTTATCGACTGACAACTCTTGTTTTTAGTACTTTTTATAACAGAAACAGTAAAAGTGATAATATAGTGATAAAAATCTTAAAAACCATGAAATTCCAATTTTAAACTTCTGTACGAAAAATTTTTTATTGTACGTAGTTTGAAAATTTTAAGAAATAATATTGTTTTTTAATTAAGAACTTGCATGTTTAGTTCTCTCTTTTTCAGCATGGAAAAAATACCCGGAAAATACGTAGTGTAAATATTCAATCAAATTCTGAACTGATGAAATGAAAAATTTATGAAAGTATAGAATGAACATTATTCAGGTCCTGCATTTAATAGCATCAATGCTTAAAACTTTCAAAGACTAATTTCATATCGAGTATTTACATACTCAATCGCTCGATTCGTTTCGTTCTTGAACGGGTCACCTCTTATCACTAGCTGAAGAGGAAAAATGGGAGATTGATATCAGTTGACACATATTTTTGAAATTACCTTGCTAAACACTTCAAAAATTTCAGAAAATACAAATGATTGGAATATACTCTTTCAGCTAGTGATAAGAAATGACCCGTTCATGAAGGAAACGATTTGAGCGGTCCGGGTACACGTAGAATAGATATCAACGGACGAAATAAGTAATCTTTATAGTTTTTATCTGTAAGCGCTATTAAGAAAAACATAAAATAATCATAATCATTCGCTTACCTCCGAAAAAATTGATTTAAAATCCTCTGTGACAAATCGCTAGCAGATAAGAAAACAATATTATGTTCCTTCACTTGGGCGAACTTTTATCGCACAGTTATTCTTAGATTGCAAGAGTAACTATAACTAAAATTTTTATGACGTGAATAACATTAACAACGTTCAGTTTTCATTAAAATACGCCACCTAGTCTATTACAAAAAGATAAAATCATAAATGGTTTTGCTTCCTAGGAAAATTTAATAATTTGAGCGTTGTGATCAAACGGCGTATCAGAAAAACTTTCTTTTTCTTCTGTTTGTTTTGAGTGTTTAAATGTAAACCTACTTGCCCTTTCGAAATCATTCGAGCATACCAGAATTCTATTGTCTTATTGTCGGTTTTCACCAATTAAAATTCGATTTCATGATTACACTTGTTCGTGAGTTATTTCTTTAGTTCTTCGTTTATCTACTGAATAACTAAGTAACAAAAACCTATGTGAATCATCGACGAAAAAAAATAGTGATTCTAAGTAATTGATTTTTATGCTTAGGTATCTTCCTCGGGTACTGCACCTAGAATTATGGCATTTTCAATGTAGTTGTGCTCGAAGTCTACGAATGCACCTATTTACTTGTCCATTAAGCAAGTCGGTTCTTCTTTTCGAGATCAGTCTTCAATCAGAGAATATGAAATAAATTTCAAGTAATGCGACAAAGTTCGCCCCCAAGTTAATTTTCTATTATTTGAATTGATCATATATGATGAAAAATAACGTATTGGTATATGTCCATCTGCGAACAACAAATGAATAATTAAGTAAGTATATCTAATTACCTACATATATCTAGAAATTCAAAATTTTGATAAATCAATACATTCAATTTATACTATCATTGATTTTCAAGACACGTTTTAATCGGTCACTTTGTAATAGTAAATAATTACAGACGATGTTTTCATACAAGTATTTCATTCGATTTTCACGTCATAAGTAGAATCGTCCAAGAACATTACAGTGATGTTTTCATTGATAACCCGCCATTAAGCATTTATAAAATGAATTTAGATATACCTAAATAGGAGAAACAGCATGCAAATATACTTCTATAATAGGTATCAAAAAATGTCCTGATATGCACCCGATGCACTGTTTTTTTTTCTTATTTTATTCTCTCAGAGTGCGAATTTTTGATGAAAATTACTCAATGATTCTGACATCTGAGAAAAATTAAATTTGTCGCACTGTATGTATACTTCATCTGTCAATTAAATCATTACCATGAAGAAATTTCAATATGAGTGGGTAGTTAGGTTTATTAATATTCAAATAAAAGTATGTTATGTGTATTTGGTGAAAGAACAATGATACTTACACACTTTGTAGTGCATATGTACTTATAAGTACAGAAGACTATGTTATTCAAAACGTTGAACGCGAACACAGATTAAATCACATTTCGAAAATGAAAGTTTCAGACCAAAGGACCTCATTTGTACAGCATATGTAGTGGCGTGGTTGTTATAATATTGATTTTAATCAAAATAAGCTGTCCGTCAATTTTCTAAAAGTCAAAATTAGGTACTAACTATGCCTAGTATCTATTGTCTTAGAGCAGAGTAAATGTATTGTTTATGAATATGATATTTCACGTACGTAATATATTCAAAGTACCTATTGAAACTATCTGATCTAAATTCTCTTGCCTGATATGATATGAAATGATGCTATTATATGGTATTCTTAAATCTAATTGTGGTCACATCTGATCGAGCGGTAAATTGATCACTTTGGAATTTCTCAAGATGATGGGCTGATGGTCGTATCATAGAAAAATATTTATGCTCGACTTTAAAAAGTTTACATTCGCAAACTGGTAAGCCTAATTAATGAATTGTTTTTTTTTAATTTCATCCTTGCTTATTTTAAAGTTAAAATTTGAACGATTTTGAAAAAAATGCATGACCTTTGTTTTGCTCATTTCATCCTCCACTTTGTAAATTTCAATAGTTAAGCAAAATTTTAAGTTTAAGTATTGTTCTTGATCTTTAATAGTTTGTGATTAGTGAGAGATGATGGTTTAAATACTAGGGGTTTCTTTTTGAAAATTTCTAATTTTAAAGGTAGCCTAAGTATTTCAATTTCTTACTTCAAGCTCTACTATACATTGAAATCTGAAAAAGTTCAAAAACCTTAACAGTAAAGTTTTAAAAAATGGAAAATGAAATCACGTTTTATCATGATTAAACCCTTCGTTACCGCGACCTAAGGAACCTACCTGGTACCTACCTGCCTTTATCTAATTGTTCCTCTTCAATAATGAGTTATGTAGGCACTAGGTAGTTAAAAATGTTCACAAATTACAACCTCAAAAAATAACTGTTTCAACTGACTATGAAACGATTTTAAAATCACCCATAATTTTCAATAGACAAGTACTAATAATTCAATTGTCCACTCAAAATTTTAAAAATGACATCGATTATTTATTTTATTGATTGCCTATATTGTAATGAAAATCTTCACTTCGTATAAAACGTTCAATTATCTATATTTATAATTTATAATAAACAACTTTGAACCAAACTTGCTGATTTTGCAAGAGGTAATAATATTATCTACTGATATATTTTTTAAATAGCAAAATGCATTATGGAAAATTAATTTAAATAAATTAAATAATCGTAAATCAAAAAAGTAAAAAATATTTACACATGTTTACAATTACAATAAATAGTAGGTATTGGTACATAATAATAGGAATTTTTTTGTTTTTGTTTTTGTTTCTTTTTTTCGTTCATTCAACTTATAAAATCATACACAATAATATTAAGAATATATACGTATATATTCGTAGTCAGTCTTATTCATCGATTAATATTTAAAATAACATCGTTCACCGAAATTTTTCAATTTCAAAGCGGTGTTGTTCAAGTCTATTATGTACCGTTTGAAATTTCTTTTTGCTTCGACGGTCTCCAAGATGGACATATGTACTTCGAACAATTTTTCTTTTTCACTGATCTCATTACATCTTCCAAATGTGGTGCAACTGTTGCAGCAACATCGGGATGTATTCTAGAATATAAATTACATCATTAAAAAGATAAAGTTTGAAATAATTATGTAGTTACCCTAAACTAGTTGAAAAATTGTTGGATATTTGAAGTGTTGCGTTGTAGCTCCCTAAACATAACATATCAAAACAAAAACTTCAGCCCAAATATTCTTACTCATTTTCGTATTTATTTCCACAAGTTATAATAGGAATAATCAGTTCCACAGATTATACGATAGATTTTAAGAAAGTATTATATCTATATTCGGCCTACGCTACCATTAATTATTTTTAAAAATCCTATAACAGCTACATCATAATAGATAAGTATCAACGTGCTTGTAAGCCTAGGTTTGTACATTTGACAATCAATGCACATCACAACATAGCTAGGTAACGTGAATGAATATCCTACACTACTACACCACACTTCACACATTATAAATAAGTACATATAAACGATTTTTACCTAAAGACCTAATTTCATCAAAGCAAAGAGAAAAAAGAAAAATAAGAAAAACGCCATTCAGACTTGTTGGCACACATAATTAACGTTAATTAAGCGTGAACGATATATTTTTGCATTAATTAACATAAAAAGGTAAAAGCTTAACGTAATTTATCGGAAATTTTTAAAACGCATTCATCTGTCGACCGTGCTCATCGATGCACAATGATGACGAACGACAATGACATTGTTTTTTTCAAGAGTTTAATTTGCTTATCGCTGTTATCTTTAAATATTGTTAATTGTTCTTCTGTCCAATCAAATATTTAGACGCAGTGTGCAGTGATTGACAAAACTACCTATTTCGACAAAATGGGAGAAAAACCATGAAATGTTCGTACTTTTGATTCTTTTAGTCTTGTTCCTTATACAACTTTCTTCATGAAATTTTAAGTAATTCTTCACGTTCTGTCTAGTGGTGGTGAAGGTTTTTCGGAAGGATTGACAATTTTTTTTTCAGAAAAATGTGGTGCAGTAACCGCACTAAGGGTACAAAAGTAGACCAACACAAAAAATTTTATATCTATCCAATTTAAAACAAAAAAAATTATTAATAGTGCAGTACCGTGCATTTGGAGAGCTGATGCAAAAGGATGTGATATGTGTGTAATCTCAGTGTTACCTGGCCACATTTAAATGAAAAATTATGACGGTGTCGTGAAATTTGCTAATAAATTCAATATCCGCTCATTTATTGCAAGTTACATCCACATTAGAACGCGCTTTTGGATGTTTTTTGTGATGAATTCGCAGCATCAAGGAAAAAAGAATCCGCGGTACAAGATTCCCTTGAATTTTTAATCTTTGTTTTACAATCCCTAATTTAAACTTCTATGAAAAATCAACTATACTGGAAAACTTACTACCCTTTAGTAAGTAATATTTACGTTGGTATTAAATTAAAAAAAAAAAAAAAAAATCGCTTGATCTCAGATGGTTCAGAAAATTTACACAACATGAAATATTCTTCACAAAAATTAAACTCGATTATATTACTACATTGAACATCGTGCAGAATATACTAGAAAATTTTTCACTAGCTACCAAAATTATTCTCAAGTTCCTAGTGTAAAGAATTGATCGAAATTTACTATTTCAACTCTTCTGATTTATTTCAAGATGCGAATGAGTTTTCAAAAAAATTTCTAAATGTTTTTCATCGCCCAAAAAAGTTAGGGTAGCCGATTTATCAAATTACATGACGAACTGTACTTCTGTTATTATATCTACTTGTATTGAAAATGATTCTCAATAATTCATACTGTAAGTAATTATACGTATACTGACGGGCAAAAAAGCATTCAAAGAATGTTCGCAGGTAGGTAGAATATTTTTTGTATACTTATTAATTAGGTTAATAAAAGAGGATTTTCATTGATCACGCTGCCTGATATCTCTGGCTTGCGAAATAAATACAATAATCGCATTTTTAAAATATGAAAATGATCAACACCCACAGTATTAAATTCGCATCAAGTATCATTAATTACTTTATGAACTTACATCAACAAACAAGTAAGTAGTATACTTTGATTATTATTACTCTCAACAGGAAGTAGATTATTAGAACAAGGTGTTTTTTTTGTCTCTTAATTAATTTATCAATCTAGAGTAGTGAAGTTGGGTGGAGATGGGTCTAGATTTTTTCAGGAGGGGGGGGGGGAGTCCTTCACCTTCATTTTCTAAAAAAAAAAAAGTAACATTCTGGTATTGATGCACTTAGTATGGTCCTAGTGAAGAGAAAGGCCATTTTTGATCACCAAAAACCGCTTTTCACAACTGTTTTTTGTCGTGCAAACTATCACATACACTTATTGAATTTTCTTGATTACATTTGATGGCCCACTCCCCTATCCAGGGGCGTGCTCAGCAACTGGAGGCCCTAGGCCAACTTGATTGAATGAGCCCGTTGTTTGTAATATGCCGTTCCCTCCCCGATTCTAATTTGATCCTCTTGATCGTACAGTAAATGATCAAAATTCGATAAAAGAAGTGAAAAATTACCAAAAATGTTTTTTAAAAACAGAAGTCAAAAAGATATCGGGAATTGTATAATAAATTGACATAAGTACAAAACAAAAATCAGAAAATTCCTTCAAAATCATGAAAAAATGTTTAAAAATGTGAAAATTATACAAAAATATTTAAAAAAATCTTTAAAATATCGAAATTTTGGCAAAAGTTTAATAAAAATGGCTAAAAAGCGCAGAAAATTGACCTAACATATGAAGAAACCGTAAGAAATTATTAAAAATTGAGTAAAACGATGCGTGAAAAATGTAGGTAATTGATTTGATCAAAAATCACAAAAAAATGTTGAAAAATTTCTTAAAAATGGTTTAAAATCTCAATTTTTACCTAATTTTTGATGATTTGTAACGAGTTTTTTTTCATTTTTTGGTCCTTTTTCACCCAATTTTTGACCAACTATCTGCACTTTTTACTCATTTTTGTCAAATTTTAACCCAAATTTCGATGATTTTTAAAGATTTTTTTTTTTTATTTTTGATCAATTTTCTGCACTTTGTACCAATGTTCGTCAAACTTTTATCTTCACCCTTTCTGTGTTAAATCTTTATCAAATTTTCGTTGTTTTTAAACGATTTCTGGTCAATTTTCAGTCGTTTTTCAACATAATTTCGTCATTTTGTACGCATTTTTGTCAACTTTTTACTCAATTATCCATGATTTTAAAAAAAAATGTTCATTTCATATTTTTGGTTAATTTTTAGGTATTTTTCCAAAATTTTTCGTGATTTCTACTGAAATTTTTACCCAATTTTCGATAATTTTCTACACATATTCCGATGAATTTTAATAAATTTTAAAAATGGGGGAATATCTTGGAAAACTCGAAAAAACATTTTTTCACTATATTTTTCGATCATGAAATAGTCGTTTTTGGTCGAAAGGGTAGTTTGAGCTGCTGAAAACGAATATGTCTACTTTGGCGCAGATTCACCTATCTTTTCCTCCTGTATCATTTTATTCAATTCATCTTTCCAAATTTTGTTTCTAAACGTTATATTTTTGGGGTAACTTGGGACCCGCCTATTTCTCAAAGCGAGGTTCCGTGCCACGGCACCCAAACTTAAAGAGGCACCACGCCCCTGTCCCTATCTCAACCAATGGTCCTATACAAAAAAGTCTTTATTACAAAGTAGTAGATATTATTTAGATACCTATAATATTTTCCCCGTGAGATATGATTTTTTTTGAAAATCTGTTGATCAGTGTCCGATGCGCTTGAATACATACACCTAAACCTATCTATAAGTATAACGTGGTAGTAAAAAGATACTTACAGTGACAGGAAAGTGAATATTTTCTTATCCATTAAAGAAGCGGCGTCTTCGGACTGCGATAACATGGCTTCGCAAAATATTTTTTTCGAACATGGCGTATCACTCCACATGCTCGAGGGGTAATTATCAGCGGACATTTGCTGTTCACTCGGCGCATCCAAAGATTGTAAAATATTTTCTAGGTACTTATCCGATTCTAAATAATTAGCGGAGCGTTTTCTTCTGGTAGTCTTTTCTGAATCTTTGCTTATTGGAGCTTCTATACTGGGTGATCTACTGTTATCCTCAGCCCACATATTTTCGAAGTTCGCCGCCACCGTAGGATCGGCGGCCACTTCAAGGTTATTCTCAAATTCGATAGATTTTCCATTTCGCATTTTCACCACATCGTAATTTAGGTACCTATACATATCGATGAAAAATAAATAAATTAAAGGTATCGTACTGGTAAAATATATTTAAGTACTTTTAAAAAAATATTTCACGGAGAATGATTTTTCTATTCTATTCGCTCATCCTTGGCCTGAATTTATCGACAGAAAAGTATCGTCATTTGATGATGGTATTGTCACCAGTAGGTATTTTAATTTCAATTGTAACGCGAAATGTATTTTGTCATATTTTGGGTGTGTGCATTTACATTTTACACCTATAATTCAGTAATAGGTAATTAGCTATCTTTATGAAAATAACAATTTAGATAGGTAGAATAGCTCTTAGTTATCACTACACGTTATCATACTGTAGCTTCATTGTGCATTATATTGACTGATACAGTGCAGTTTATTGTGTTTACTGATATTTGATGTTGTTTGAAGGAATCCTGTCTATTCCGACGACAAATAGTCTGTGCCTAATACCCGATATTAATGATTGATAACTCGTATTATGCGAATAAAATTACGATTTCAATAATTATTCGAGATAAAAAAAAATAAGAGTACGAAGTCACGAGTAGATATCAAGGCTCTAGTATGTATAAACCTGGCGTTGAAAAATATTATAAAGTGGTTATTCTACCTAAAGTATTTCATTCATGATATGGTTTCATGAGACGAATAAAATTTCATAATACATCGCTAAAATAGTAGCGGATTGAACTTTACGTATAAACCAGTTATTCCGTTCGTGGAGACATTTTCAAGTTTTAAAATAGAATTCTCTCAGAATCACGCATTTCGATTGTAATTGGAATGCCGGGTAGGAGTCACATCCAGGAGAAAGTAATTCCAATGCTACGCTATTCATGATGTAACACTCTTCATGAATACTATGTATTTGCTTTCTCTTTCTCAAACACTCAATGAAAGAACGGGTGTGTCAGATGGAACCTAACAGTCGCAGTCGATGACATTCAAATTATAAAATCGTAACGGATGTTTTTAAATATCAAAATGTAGATTTCTCAAGTTGTTCGAATGATTTAACAATTATCGAAACTGGAGACGATGAGCGTGATTATCTATATACGTACGGTCGAACTTATTTTTATATTTTAAATTTTCAAACAAAAAATTTTAATTTTTTTACCACATACTCGTACCTGTAAGACGTAGGTATCTACTGTAATTTTAATAGGTTGCATGCGTAGAAGACTTTCATGTGATATCTAACGTAATCAAATGAAGATGTGTTCCTTATACTTTTACTAGTTGATAGCACTTCTGCGTACAGTCTTATGATTCATTTAAAACGAGAATACTGTAAATGTCCAACGCTGATTTTTTTTTACACTTTCCAATTTTCATATAAATCAAGTTTATCACAGAGATACGATTTCGTTTTCAAAAAGAAAAAATATACATTCAACGATTCATTCATCAGCGTTAGTTTAATTTCATTCATGTTTCCATGACAGTGAACTCCTTACAAGGCCACCGCGGTGTACTATAGTTTTCTATATTTGAAATAGGTAGCTAGAGCAAAGTAGATATAGCAGGTAGATATTTGAAACGTGATTTGAAATACTTATATCATGTCTCTATTCTTTTTATTACAGTAATTGCATTAATTGAAAAAATGAATTAGTGAAGAAATACTTAATATCTTGTCAGCACGAAACTAATTTCTCCATTTCGTAGGATGTGGTCATATAATACTTTGCATTGAAATTTTATTATCAATTTTCCTCGAGTGTTCGATGCATTTTTATTATGATCAAAAATTTAGACCCCCTCTCCTTTTTTCAAGCATTTACAGATATCTATTGCCTTTTTTTTTTATCGAATTTTATAAGTATTTGTTTTGCCATTGAAATACAACCCAGATGTGCGAGTCAAATTGATATAATATGAGAGCTCGTAAAAACTTCTTGAAATTTATAAAATTGAAAGTTCCAAGGTACCTATTACTAACCATAGGTTTGCACATGCAGGCGCAGAAGAGAAGCACAAAAATGAAGTAGAGCATTTATATACGGATCAATCTTGAACGGCTTACTTCTGAAAGTAACGAACTTGAACGAAAATTAATCTTACACGAGGTACCTAGCCTACCTACTACCTACCTAGACCTACCTAAGTATAAATTAAACCACGCTGATGTTAATTCTTCCGTTGATAGACATAAGCTTAGTAAATAGATGTAGATACCAAGTAACTATATGACAGATTTTTACTTTTATCGAGATTTTTCTACGTACGACTGCCTTATCTCATTTTCTCCCTCGAGTTGAAATCTCGAGCCTAATAAGCATCTATTTTAAAAAGTAAATACTTAATAATTGATTGAAAAGTTAAAAATATACTCATTCTTTAGAAGCGTAGCATTTTTATCATAAAAATTAAAATTATAAGTACATCTCTGTCACTCGTTCGGAAAGTTATAACTGTACTTGATATAGACAAACGAAAATTTTGAAATTAATGCATTACATTTACATTCGTATAGTTGTAATAAGTACTTAAATATTCATAAATCGTAACTGAAGGTGAAAGTGTCTTGGGTGCTGTTTACCTTTGAATATATATTTTTTGTTATGTGTTCGCCAATTGAAAATATACACATCACATAAAAGAATAGCGAGAAATTGAGACAGCCAAAAATAAATTTTAAATTTGCATAATTCGTGATACTCACGTTTAAATTAAACCCACATATCCTAAACATAGATTTAATTATCAAATCAAAAATTTAATGTCTATCTGCATGAGAAAATGGGTTTATAGATATGGGATTCACTACAATAAAACAACTACGTGCTTATTGTGCAGTAAATTAAAATCATCATGGGAGAATTACTTGATTTGTTCGTATTCAGAAGTGATAGGCAGATAGCCGATAGGCTTACATTTTTTCCCTTTGAAGTAATACGTGTACATTAAAGCAGAAGGAAAAGAAATTAATTTCTTAGATTTGGCCAATTTTTTTACAAGTTATAAATAGTTTAAATTGAAATGCCACCCATACAAAGTTTTAACCTCGTAAAAAAACACAGTTTCTCGTCTACGCAGAAGTCAAAAAATAATATTTGTTTAAAACGCCCCCCTCCCCCCCCACACACACAATATGTTCCAGAAAAAATTTACATGGAAGCGATGTTACATAAAACAAATTTTTCAATCTATTCTTACATGGTCTACGGTACGCAATAAAATCGAAATTATCAACGACACACACCATGAAGCAATGGAATTAGTTCGAAAAATCTCGTTGGGAACGACACATCGCCTAAGCCCCGCAACGATGCACACCAATGTAAACACACACCACCACATACACACCAAAAGTGTAAGACTTTCAGAATGCACCAATCAGCGTTCAACATTTAGAAGTAGCCAATCAGCGGCAGAGCTTGGCCGATGGTGGCACTCCCAACGGGATTTAAAAAATTTCCAAGGTCAAATCGAAGTGCATCAACTTGGTATTCTATATAACTTGGTAAACAACCACCACTACATACAGAACCAAATTGCGGGACTTTCAAAACTCACCAAAGAGCTTTCAACATTCATAAGCAGCCAATCAGCGTTGGGAATAGCCGATAACGCTCCCAAAAGAATTTTAAAAATTTTTAAGGTCAAATCGAAGTGCACTAACTTAGCATTCTGTATAACTTTGTTTAAGACCGTTGACTCTAGAAAAAATTCGTGTGTAAAAATTCTGTTCTCTACAATTTCTATTTATAATATGTATTTTTTTCGAAAATGCTCTGTTTTCGAGTAAAATGAAGAAATATGACTTTTAACATTCTGAAAAAAAAAACACGTTTTCGTAACTTTCAGCCAAAACTCTGCAACGTTGACGGGTCTTTGATCGAAAAATGAACTATTCAGAAGTCATTAAATTCTTTTCAAGTCTATCTTGAGAGCTAAAATTTTGTATAATCACATTAGGGGCATTTCAGCTCAAAGTATGCATACAACATATCCTAAAATTATCCAAATTGAAGAAGTTGTTTTTTTTTTTTTGCTCCATTCCAACATACCTACATAGCTGTGAGATTCGAGCTTCACATGGTTGGCAGATTAATGGGTACGGGGAGAAATGTGCAAATTTTTGCTAAAAATTTATTTTTAATTTCAACTGTAGCATCTCCTCCGATTTTTTTTGTATGACCTTGACTCTACCTAGCAACGAATGGAAAAAAAAATGACTAGAAAAAGTGATGATGCCGCAACTTTATCAAGCGTGAAATAAGTAACTTATGTAGCCTACAAGCAATAATGAATATCGATAACACATTACCGTTCACGGATGGTTGCACAATATACAATATATAGCGGGAGTAAAACTAGAAAAAATAAAATAAAAATGTGATTGTATTTTTGACTGTTTTGTTTAAAATTGAACAAATGTTTTGTGTTTATAATTTGTGTAGATAGATATGAAAAATACGCATAACTTCATTGCAGGTGAATTGAACAGTCTGGTAGGTAGAGGTTTTCCAACCATGAGAGAAATGAAGCTCGTAATACCGCAAGATTAGCGACAATATATTTTAGAATAAAATTGTGAGGTACATTGAAGGTTCCCACATACGTGAAACAAATTTCATAGAAAGATATTTCGAAAGAGGCACTATAAATTTATCTCATTTACGAATACGTAGGTAACTATTGACAAACCGAGGCATTGCCTGTTGAGTCATCAGCCCCCCTCCTCCGCCATATTCGGCTGTTTTCGTATTTTCTCGTTTCTCTTTCTGTGGGTAAAACCATTTTCAGACAAAGAGGCAACAATATTCGGCGTTTGTTATAAGTGACATAAAATATGAAAGCATCCTGAAAAAATTGTAACATCGATTTTTGAACTTTTAAAATACTTTAAAATTTTATTCCGCCACGGGCTTGGGTTGAAATAATTCTACCTAAATTCCAACCCCTCAATATAATGTCTGGAAACTTACATCAAATCAAATTCCTTCCCTTTCCCGTTAGTGTTGCGTCATTTTCACAAACAAAGTGCTACGTACTGGACATTTGCTTCTCATTTGAATTAATTTTGTTTAAGTGACCTATACAACAGCACATTTTGTAAAAACTTGTGCAGAATTTAGCATACAAATCGACAGCTTATATAGCTACGCTGACCCCATCCAAACATTTGTGTGTATATTTTCTGCACAACGCTCAGTGTTGCAGCTCACCCAAACAAATTTAATAAATTCTCAACTATCATTGCCTTAGTACTTCCACATAGAAACATTTCCCTTTTGTCAAATTTGTCGTACCCAAGTCTTTATATATCGTTATCTCCCTCCTCCCGCCTTACGAGAAAATTCGAGGGGGGATAAAGAGAAGATGAATGCAAACATAAGTTGAATTTCAATCACAAACTAAAATTTAAAAAAAAAACATTAATATTCAGTTTAAAATTTTTCCAGGAATTAAACCTTTTATAAAAGTTTTCGCTGCAATGTTCTTCAACTTTTTTCCTCAAGCAGAGTCATGGTGACACTTTTGAAAGAAACGAAGACTAAAAATTCGAAATTAAAAAGAAGATTTAAAAAAAAAAAAAATTCTCAAATGTTAAAAATAGTTTAGGTGGTACGATCAATGCCTCTCCCACCCGCTGGTTACGGATCCGCTCGTGTATTTAAAATAAATTCTCTCATTAAAATTTCCTCTCTGAATCCGTGTTGCGAGCCCTGATACAACAACCTCCACCCAAGATATCTCTCGCCCAAGACGTTAAATAACAAAAAAAAAAGACGTAGGTATTTTTGTTTTAGTCTGCCAGCATTCAAGAATAATTTGGTATGCAGTTCGTCTGTAAATTGCATAGAAATGTTTCTCATGATGCTTACCTTTCATTTTTGTTGTATTAATGCGAATTGAATATATAATTTCTACATTTACTTAGAATTCGTCGAAAATATAAGGAAGAAACATATCAGTTATCTTTTGAACAAAAGCCTTTGTATAATAATAAATTGTAGTCAACTGGACAAGTTGATAGGAAATTACTTTTACAAAAAATGGAATTGACCATAGTCAAAACCTAACAATTGAAAGCTTGACAAGCTGGATAGTCAACTTATTATGCAGGTACTTTTAAGTAGTGTTTGAATTCTTTTTCATGATTTGCAAACTTTGCAACGATATTATGTATTAGGTAAGTATAAAAATAGGTAAATACCTATAAACTTACCGACCAACAGCTACAGCACCAAGACCCAATGCAGCGCCTCCAGCAACGATTCCTATCGCTGGCAGGATTAAAGACGAAGTGGAAACAGTACCAAGTTTTTCACGTATGGTTGATAAATCACGATTACCGGTGGATAATCCGAGATTTTGAGAGATCTTTTGAGTAGCTTCTACGAGTGGTTCGACGACTGGACGAGTTAAATCAGTTACTTTATCAATTCCGCTTTGCACCTGCTCTTTCAAAGAATCACCAATGCGTAACCAAAATGGGCGACCATCTAAATCTTCGTAATAAATGGTCGGGTAATCGGGTACTTTGTAGTCGCTTTTCAAAGACGGATATTTTCCGAAGTACTTATTCGGCACGTAAACTTGTTTCTCGGGGTAGAAATAAGCTAAGGTTTTTTTTGGTCTTTGATAAAAATCGGTGGGAGCATGCGATCTCTTGTCGGTTATGGTTTTAGTAACATCTGAAGGCGTTGCTGGTTCAAAAGCGAATGGTCCTCGATCCGAGTGAATGTCTTCGGCAAAAAACAACTGATCTTTTTTACTTTCCATCACGTCAATAGGTGTTGGTTCGGCTTTAGCAGATTGTACTCCGTATTCGGGATGAGCGTATTGTAAAACTGGCGTTCGAACGCCTTCTTCGAACGAAACTCTGGATGGCGTTGGAGTGGACGGCGAATACATGGCGGAATTCGGAAAAACGCTGGAACCAGGGACGTGCAATATTCTCGATTGTATTGCCGGCTGCTCGTGGTTTGTGGCGGGTAACATTCGAGCATCTCTTGCGGTGAATTTCTGCACAGATAGACGTTTCATTTCTTCTTTGTTGATATTTTTAATGTATTCGAGAATTCGATCGGTAACGTATTTATGCTCGGGATCGGAGGGATTATCGGGCGATACCCATAACCCTAACGGATACTGAGAGTATTCGCTGAATGGTCGCGATTTCTCTGATTCGCCATCTCCCATATCGATAGTCTGTAACATTTGTGGCTCTGTAGGCGAAACTGGCCTGGCGCTGGCTGGCTTTTTATACACATCCCATCTTAGATCGTTATTCCACGTATCTTCCTTGAATTCGCTCGGACTAACGGTTGGTTTGGTTGGCTTTTTAATTATCGATCCGATTTTCAACCACGCATCGGTGGTTTGAACAATAGTCGGCTTAGGAGTGCTGGGTTTACGAGATGGTTTCTGTTTGTGCGCGAGCATGCTTTCTTTATCTGATTTTTCATAGGGAACTAAAACTCCGTTGATGACGCGAGCATTTCGCCATACCTGTTTATCGGATTCGTCGTCTGGTACTCGTACACCGGTCACAATAGGTATACCGTCGTAATCCAGCTTTACTAAGCTTCTGCTCTTTTTACTGGGGTTTTGTTCGTTTTTAACGTATATCATCGAAGAGCTTACGTAAACTGGTTCCGGTACTCGAGGTGAGTGGTCGCTTCGATCAGTACGGTTTTGCGATGCGGTTACATTTTGCGAGGTGAAATTTGCCAACTGGTTATTTATAATTTTATCTCTGGTGGCCATACTTTCTGTCGTATTTTCCGTTCCATTAACGGAGAATATTTCACTTTTACTTATCAACTCGTAATTTGTCGTCGTCGTCGTCGCGGTGTTATTTGCACCATTGCCGGTAACATTATTGCTGGATTTACCTTGCCTTTTTTTTACTATTATCGTCGTAATATCGCCGGCTTTGGTTTTCACTGGAACCGTTTCCATAGAATCGGGATCTAAACTTCGAGCCACATGTAAGGCTGTTCTCGTTGTTTGAACTTTTTGATTGCACGATGACCATGGTAGGTGAATACAGAGAATGAAAATCGTCGACACAATCAGCCTCATCTGAAATTTCAAAACGCCACTTTGTATAATCGAAAGAAGTACAGATATAATACTTTTTACATATGTACGTACTACCTATGCATATATCGTACGTATGTATTGATATGGATAACTACACAAAATTATATTATTGCAAAATCGTTTCGAGAAACGGACTGGAAAAACGAAAGGCGAACAGAATAATAAAAGAGAAAAAAATCTTCAAATAATTTCTGTAGTTGTATGATTTACCCAAATATTCGTATTTCACATATCCATAGTTTACGAAACTCGTTTCTATTATCAGAAATTAAAGACAATACAAATGTAGGTATTGATTTTTTTTCAACTATACGTCTACACTCGTAAAACCGTTAATGTTTTTTTTTTTTTTTTTTTTTTTTTCATGTATTTACATAATCCTGATTTTTTTTAATATTAATTTTATTATCGTCGTTATATAATGTTTCAAATTGCAAAATTATCAGACATATATCACATTCGAAACAGATATTCGTATTTATTTTGCGGTCAACTAGGTACGGATGTGTAGGTATTTTAAAGAGAGAACCCCCCTTCGATTAGGTTACGCAATTCACGTATGAATCACTTAGATTGTGAAACTGACTGTGAGATTGTCACTGGAAGTACTGGAACGAAACATACGTGTTATCGAGAGCATCCTACTTGTATTACCTACTCTTGATGACAATGTTTAAACAGGAAATACAAATATACGGATGTAAAACAGGAACGATTAGTTTTTTTTTTTTCAATACTTCAAACAATCATAAGAGTGTGCTAACTTTTAAAATAATGGATTATGGATCGAGAGAAAATTGATTTCATTCAGAATATTATCGAATGTTATAGACTTGGTAGCTCTGACTATTAACTATTAACTATTCTGAAATGAATCGTGATGTTTTCATTCGATACACGTGAGGTAGAATTCATCACTCGGAAATAGATGTACCGTTATGTATACCTACGTTATTAAATTGTTTAATTAACAAGGTGTGATTTTATCTGCGTCCGTGTCATTCTACAGCAGCACGTAATTACCTATAGTCATTAAGCCATAAACAGGACACAAATGGCTTTTTGAAGTCTCCATCAATAAGTCTACATTCTGCTGCAAACATTTCACTGATGTGCCGTGTTCAATCGTTCATGTACTTTTAAGTAAATACATAAAACTGATAGTCGGGTAATTTTAATTAGAAAATTCTTCTGCTTACACTCTCTTCGCCTGCTTTGATTTTTCAAATCATGAAATAATTTTGCACTATAAGTTCAGTATACCATACTTTACGTACCTTACTAAACTATTCGAAACCAACTTTGTCGTACGAATTTTCGCACCAAAAATACATAATTAGAGTGCATATACGAGTGTCAAACGATGCTGATGTCGAGCCATCTATTAGATATCTGCATAGTTTCAACGTTACGTGATAAGAGCGAAATTTTTTACACAATTCGATGATTTCAAAAATGAAAACGTTATATGAGACATGAGCGTACATATCAAAACCTGTTTCAGGGAAAGTAACAAAGGTTATTGACTGTAAAACCGATAGGATATCCTGCACTTGTAACGTCGATTTTTATTTCTTGATTTGTTCAACAAGACTCGCGGGTTTAAACGTAAGAACATAGGTATTAACGTAGACCTACTTTAAACGGGATTCCTCTATTCTAGACTTATTTAGCTAAAGGCTATATGCAGCTTCCGAAGATTTCATTTCCGTCCTAAATTTTTCATTTTTATAACAATTTTATAACCTGTTGTTTTTTTTTACGACAAATTTGCGATGAAAATTTTGCTTCGTGGCCTACCTGTCTATCTATTTATGGAAATTTTCTTCAAACTATGATCGACTCATGTTTTAGGGAAGCCAATTGATAGTTTGATAGATATGTAACTCATAACTTTTATAATTTATATTTCATTAGCAACTGTTCAACTGCTGATACATTATAAAAACGCGTGTAATCATTTTTTTCGCATAAACATGACTTAATTCAAGTAAATAAGCTACCGTAAAATTATTCGAGAAATATCTGCAGATCTTGCACAGTAAGTACATGGATAGTTGAAATTCAGGGGCTCAATTTAATTCATGGTTGAAAAATACCGGGTGCGCTACGAGAAACTGACACATCTGAAAAATAAATCACGCACGTTCAAATCATCCAGGCGAGTTGAATCAGTCATCATTGGAAAGAGTGAATTATCGATTATGTTAAGTTCATTTGCCCAGTGCGCTTGATTTGGAAAGTACCCTTCTTTTTACTGAAAGGCTTTTTTTGCTGAATTTCAATAAATTAGAAATTTTTACTACTTTTTTACCAGGGTTGGGTAGAATCCAAAAAATCCAAACATCTGGATTTTGGATTTAAGTTCATTTACATAGCGGATTTTGGGTCTCGGATTAAAAATCCTGTCTTTCAAAGTCCAAAATTTTTGAAATAAAAGAATATGCCGAAAAATAAATAAATTTCATAACCAGTTTTCGCAACATTATACTACTTCACCTTCTTCCTTTCGTTTCATTGTCACATAGGCGTAGCCAAGAAGGAGGGTTTGGCGATCTGGATCCCCCCTGAGGCTAAAATTTTTAAAAGTTTTGCATGTATGCTAATTGTTTTCTTAAAACTCCTAAAAATGAACTTTTTGATCGTTAAAAAAATCCATTTTTTAAAACTTTACCCCCATTTAGTACGGCCATATCATTTGATTCATTTTTAAAAAATCAGACCCAAAAAATAATACATAGAAAAAGTGGTAGTGCTCTTTTTTGAGCCTGCTACGCAACTGTGTTGTATGGAACAGAAATTCAATGTTGTATTGTCCAGAATCTTGGAATTTTTACTGTAAAATCGTTTCAAAGATGAGAATTATTTTCAATTTTTTTCATTTCCATCACAGATTAGCTTTAATTAGGCCTACACAAAATATTGAACCTGGATTTTGGATATTAAATTCACGTTCAAAAATGATTTTAAATTTTGGATTTCAAATCCTACTACACTGAGGATTTTGGAATTTGAATTTGAAATCCTTTTATGTCGGATTTTGTTCATCCCTGCTTTTTACAACATTTTTATTACTATAAGTGAGTTTTCTGAACGAACGAAGCGCTCTATCAAAAAAATGAATATTAAGAAAATTGTAAAAAATAAGATTTCCTAACTGCTATCAACGGTCAAACTTTTTCGAGGAGACATAGTTCTCATCATTTTTTCATTCAACGCTAAGAAAATTGACTTTTTTTCAACTTTGAATGAAAAAGCCATGTGAACTATACCTCCTACGACTCTTAGAAGTTTGACCACCAACGGCAGTTAGGAAATTTCATTTTTGTACAATTTTCTTAATATTCATTTTTTTGATAGAGCACTTTGTTCGTCCGGAAAATCCACTTATAGGAATAAAAAAGTAATAAAGAAATAAAATTTATTCAAAAAAAAATTAGACTGCAAAAAAACCTTTATGTAAAATAAAGGTTACCTTCCAAACCACGTGCCTGGACAAATGAACTTTACATGCATTAAAAAAATTGACATTTTACTCTTTCCAATATTGTCTGATTCAACTCGCTAGAGTAATTTGAACATGCGTAATCATTTTTCAAATGTGTTAGATTCCTGCGGAGCCACCTACCTTGAAAATATGTTTGACAATATTGATGTTTTAACTTGTAGTGTAGGTATTTAGAATGTGCAACCCCGTTAGGCAACCATTGCTTGGACAAGCATGAAAAATTTATAAATGATAATAGTATTATGTTGAGTCATGATTTTAGACTTTCTGCAAAAATGGAGGGGAAGCGAAGTTTTCAACAAATCATATTCAGGCCCGGATTAGAGCAAGACTGTAGTCCCGACCTCCTCGTTGTGGACTCTTCGTGGTATCAATTTTTTTTATTGTCCAAGCTTTGGTCTGTAAAGAAAAGTGGTGTGCAGGAAAATTTGAAAAAAAAATTCGCCATTGCAACGCCCGTGTGATTAATTTTCGTTTTTTCCCATCTCAAGTTTTATTTCATAACTAAGCGTAAGCTTAAATATTATTCAATTTCTATCTTCAATATAACTATAAACTTCGATCAACCATTCAGTGCAATAGTGTTAGATTGAAGGTATTTTTTGAATGGAAAGTTCCGCTCAAGCCTCAACACTCTTGGAGCCTAAACTTTCCAGAAAATGTGCACCTAAAAATTTTTCCTAAAATACATTTTTCGATCATTAAAAATAAGTTTTTCTTCATCAATCTTACCACTAAAATTATTGTTGTTTAAAAGTAGTGCATTTCAGTTGAAAATTTTATACTTATAATTGACATTTTTTTTTATAGCTCATCTGTTTCATTCCTGAAAAAGGGCACTTTGCGTTCTTGAACCTCGTTTGTCTCACAATTTGTTTTGAAAATTATTCGAATAAATTAATTTTTATATCAACGTTTTGAATGTTATGTGCTTACAAAATGAATGAAAAATTATGAGGATATGGTGGTGGTGTTGGCGAAAGGAAAATAGGGGCCCTCGGAGCTTTTATCAACCTCGGACCTAACGTATTCTTAATCCGAACCTGAACATATCAAAGCCATACGATTATAATTGATTAAAAAATGATAGCATTGCCTCATTGAGTTTTTAATAAGAATACAAGCACAATTCTTTTTAAAATTCGGATGTACACGGATTTGGGTAATTCATAATTCAACTTGGAGACGTGCCGAAAATTAAAAAAGACCTCAAAGAAAAGGAAGAACAGTAGGCCAATTTCTCTTTGAATTAGTGCATTTCAATCATAAAAGTTCAAAATTTTCTGTACAACGACGAAAGAGTTAATTTTCTGCTTGCACAAAAGGTACTAACAAATAAAATGAAAAACGAAGTAAATACGTTTTTAATGTTCATTTTTTTTTTAATATCCACTCTTGATATTTCGCCAAATCGTTATTCTCACTTTATTTGAGCACTTTCTTAAAATTTCAAGGATACAAGTAAATATAGTAAATTTCCTCTTCTCACTAGCAAAAGAACAGGAAAATCTACAATAAAAAAGATGCATAAGTACCCTCTTTCCAAAATTTTGATCCATCTATGTTTATGTATACTTTCAATAGTTTCAGTGTCTTGAATACGATTTTGAACGGAATTTATAGACGTGCAGAAGTCATTTTATTATGTAAACATTAATATAATTTGAGTTCAACCTTATTTCAAAGAATTTTTTCAACGTTCTGTACTTTTTTCCAAAATTCAACGAGTTTCACGAAATGATCAATTACTAACTAATAAGGAATATGGTGTAAATCGTAACATATTCTGATGGTTTATTGATTCAACATCTGATAGATCAGACCTAAGTAAAATCTTCTTTTCTTCTTATCCTCTTCCCCACGCATAATTCGGCAATAAATTTGGATTAAAAATTATGGCCACATACGATTCTCACAAACTCGTCTCGAGCATTTAGACCTTAAGTTATGATAGATTCATTTAAAATTAAAACGTCATAAAAAAATTACGACAGTTTTGTGCAACTCATAATTTGTAAAATTAATAACTTCGAACTGAACAGTTATATTCTGTCAATTTTCATCTACTCCGTAGTTTCGTGATGCTTCGAGATGAGAAGATATGAAGCGTGTTTGTGTGCGATGAACATGTACATCGAATTCATTTCCACAATTTTCAAATAACTCGCTTTATATTGCGAAAATCTTAGGTACTCAAAATCCAAAAAGATATACGTATCTAGTATCCAGCTATCTACCTACTTGAGAAAATATTTCGTTTGAAAAGAAGAGTGTGAGTGAGTATAGAGCTTCGAAACGCCGCATTCCTTGTGGTTGTATGTACTTTATGTAATTTGTTGTAGTTATATCTAACCTACCTACTTTAAATCTTGACCTTGCTCATTGCACTTGTACAGAAAACACCTTCCACTCGTGTTAATAATTTTATAAATCATGGGGTCAGTAACTCGGCGAGACGTACTACATACTATAATTTTCATGCATATTCCTGTGATTACGTGACTGAACAATTCCACACGAATTCTTTTTTTTCCCAAATTGAACATAACATCTTTACGAATAAAAAAAAACTAGTGTCTTTACTCAAGAATGTAGGCTTGGTTGGTATACTATGAAAGAAGAGATAGAGACTGATGTAAGTACAAAGTAGATACCTACTTTTCAGGCAAGTTAATCCTTACATGAAATTGTTGAGAAGATGGTTAAATAATTTGTACGTCTGTTATAATTTCAGCTAGTTTTCTTCGTTCACAAACAGTATTATTTAAACTCAATGCAAATAATTTAAATAATCGGTATACACTTCGAAAATATCTCACCTTTAAATCTTTCATCGCCAAGAATACACAAAACTGACCACTTTCACTGTTCAACACATGAAATCAAATACACTAAAACCACGTCGATTTTCAAACAAAAAATTCGATTTAAAAAACACTTTAAACATGATCTAATTAAAAAATCAAAAAAGAAAAAAAAATTCAAATCTTGATTGGTGTACGAAACGCAAGTTGAAAAAATTTTCACATATTTAAATTGTAAGACCGTTGTCAATCAACGTTGCGAACAAAACAAATCAACTGGCTAAAACTTCTATGAATGGTATCGCATCAGTCGTAAAATAACCGCGGTGCCGCGAACACAACTAACCCAGTTCCCCCACACACCGGTTAGGAAGAGATACAATATTACACGTAAACTTCAACAGGTTTTTTTGTTTCTTACCTTAATGTTCATATCCATAACAAATAAAAGTCTATGGGTACCTACTCGTACTTTCTTATGACAATGACGGGTCCTTAACCTACGGAATATTTTATGCAAAACGATTTCATTTCGTGAGTACGATTCCTCTTGTTTTATAATTTTTGTTTACATTTTTCTTATCGTTGAAACTGTCCCTTCGACTAATGTATTATTCGTACGATTATTTTTAGAAATTGGATACGTATTTATGTATTTTTATTGGTAGATTGAGTGACTAAAACGTAGTAAATGATCGTGCCGATTTGAAAACCCTTACAGCGATGTTAAGTAGACAGTGGAATCATCAAATGGAATTTTCAATTCAAAGACAAGCAAAGTCTACAAGACCGTGCATATAATTTCTTTCCTTCGTAAAAAACTTTTAACAATTTATTTCGCATCTAAGATACAAACTATGCTAAATCTTGTGTCAAAATTTTTAGCTTGGATTTTTATATTGACTCTTAGGACGTTAGGAGTACCGCGTTAGAATAGGTCGAATTTTATTTTTTGTTATCTGAAAATAGCGAGGTCAAAACAGTAGCGAAATTACTTCAAAATGATACAGTATAAATTTAACCTTCTCAACTCTATTTTTCCAACATTTAAAACCGACTAAAAGTTCAAAAATTTTCAAAAACTTTCAAAAAGTCGAGAAAAATTTTTTTTGAAATTTTTTTTTCAAAAATGGAATCATTAATCGTAGTCATACTTTTAGACAAAATCATCCATGTTGTCAAATTTTCACCATTTTCCCTATTCTTAAGGATTTTTTAAAAATACCATTTTTTTTGGAAAATGCTCTCTTGAAGTAGACGTAGGATTTCGATTCTAGCTAATCGAACACAATATTCGAAATTTTGTATCGCAAAGGTGATTTTTCAGAGGTGCCGAAAGTACATTTTATTTTGTGTTTTTTCGAGAATTTTTTTGTACTTATCATTTCAGGGAATTCTTAGTGAAATGAGCCCCATATACTGATTTTTGTACATTTGAGGTTAGTTTTCATCGCTTGCATTCGTTTCAGGGGTTCTCAATGGGTATTCCAGCATGCATTTTTTTTTTCAATTTTTAACAAATTTATTGTAAAAGATGTGAAAAATTACTGTTTTTCAGTGCCACTGAAAAATCGGATGTGGGATGTGAAATTGAAATATTGCGTTTAATCATCTAAAATTGATATCCTGCATCAGGGTTGTGGCGAACAATTTTTATTGATGACGAGGGGGCTGAACAAATTTATTTTTCCGAATGAACAAGCTCATTTTTTCGACTAAATCTACAATTGTCGACAATTTTTTCACCTACGTTTGAAAAAAAAATGAATAAATTAGAGTAGCCAGGAATGTTTACTGAAGCAGGGGGGTAGCAAATTTTTTCCCAGTTACATAAATGAGGTGAATAATATAAATAGATCAGACTTGTGTTTATGCCTGAGCGGAGTGAGTGCGAAATTTTGAAATAATTAGATTTTTCAACAAATTTTAAAAAAGAGCATATTTTGAGGTTTTATAAAAAGATAGAGAAGTTTTCAGTTTTCACAAATTTTTCAAGTTTAGCGACCACACTTACCTTCTAGGAAAGAAAAAATTTAATAAAATTTGTTCTTTAGAAGATTGATAAAAAATATAACTCGAGTGAAGCGAGGGCAAAATTTTTATAAAATATGAAAAGAAAGCTCAAAAATTTGAATTTTAACGCATCTTTCTCAATATTTTTTAAAATTTACAATTTTCCCAAATTATTCCGAATAATTCTTAAACATTGAGTTTTTGTGCAAGTTTAAAAAATTGAGTAAAAAAGCTGAAATTTTTACTGTATTATTTTCAGGTCATTTCGCAATTATCGCGACCTCCACCGTTTGCAAATTTCCAAAAAGAAACAAAATTCAGCCCATTTTAGTGCCATGCACACGGAGACGTCATACTCGAGGTAAAGTCACACTCACACCCCCTCGACAGCTCTAATAGCCTGGTTCCTGTACATAACTTGCATTGGAGTGGAATGGAAAAAAAAAAACATGTTTTCGGTTTTCATTAAACTCGCAGCGTGGGTTGATTTTGAATTGAAAACCGGCCATATTAAATTTTATATAACCAGCTCAAAAGGAGTGGGAGTATGAGTTAGAGTTACGAGTCTTCAGAGTGGGGTTATTTTTGAAAAAATGAAAACGTAGTTTTTTGCTGCTTCTATTATAATAATATGTTTTGGATTAATTATCACAAAGTTTTCAATTTCAATAATTTTAATTGATTTTTCAACTGAAAAGAGTCCTGCATTAGAAAACTTTTGCGCAATTTCAATCAGATTTCACTTATGCGAGTTAAAAAAAGTTTTCTGCATGTATTTGAAATAATAAGT
Organism: Ferrisia virgata; assembly: GCA_900060175.1. NCBI lineage: Eukaryota > Metazoa > Arthropoda > Insecta > Hemiptera > Pseudococcidae > Ferrisia > Ferrisia virgata. Next base: position 83,772 of record FIZR01007885.1, read on the forward strand.
CCGCACTGAATTTTTTCAAAAAAATAAAGCATCAATTTTTACGATATGCAACATTGGCCTCACCATATGGTACTTTTTACAGAATTATTTTTCTCGCAATGCTTCGGAAATTTAAATTAAATTTCTTATTTTCCAAATAAAATATTTCAATAAAATTCTGATTAAGATCGTAAAACTAAACTTCACTCGAGCGGCAACTTTGAAAAAAAATTGAATTTTCTGAAAAAAAATTAAGCTATCAAGACCAAAAATGTATGTAACTTACTCAATTTTCAAGAACAATAACAAACATTTCTTGATGATTGAATATATCATTTTTTGAAAAATTTTCACCTTTGCTTTGCTCGACAATATACATAACTACAAATTTTTAGAATTTGCCACATTGAAAATTTGAACTCAGCTCTGAAGTAGTCTATCGAAAGAGTAGCACGATTATAAAAAAATTCACCCTACCCTCTCGAGAAATTTTGCGCATAGGCATTTTTGGCTATCACATCTACGTTTTGAATTTCGCATATAAAATGAATAAAATATGGGATAGAGGCGAAGGAGGAAAACGACCTTAAACTGTTACTAACCTCGAACCCCACATATTTTTCATCCGGTACAGATGACCACCTAGCAAAAAGGTCTGATGACGCCTATGATATGTGACTTTTCAACCGCGTGGTTGGTAGTATCTGACTGAGATACCAATGCTCTAGGGAGATACAGAAACTTGAATCTTACTACTTGTATGAGTTTGGTCAAAATCTTAGATTTTTTTTCATTTTATAATATGCTGGATTTCCTTTATAAAGACTGCTGTGAAATTCCTCAGCTGTATATCGAATTTCGCTCCATTCGTTTCTCAAAAAATCAAAATTTGTAAGCTACACGCTCCGCTTAAATTCATTACAAAACTTTCGAACGAAATAAAAACGAAACAAAAAAACTATAAATTCATAACCGTAGATAAAACGATGAGTAGATATTTAAAAAAATGTGCTACATAACATCGATTAAAAGTATCCTGGTAAATACTTAACAAATTGTAATGAAACATTTAAAAAAAAGTTCGAAGAAAGAAAATTAGTGTCCTTAATAAGACCTTGGAGGTTGTTCTCATTGGAAAAGAACATTGGTTAATTATCACATTTTCAATATAGGTAAATCTTCTCATTCTTTCCAATCTGATACCTACTTTTTTTTGAAGCGTCGCTCGGTGAGTTAAGTTATTTCGCACCTAATTATTTTTTAATTTGTAATTTGCGAGTAAAAATTTTTTCTTAAAAATAAACGTGAACTTGAAACAATTCAACAAATTATGGACTAAATTAATTAATAATAATGATTTGAAGTATTTTCGCATCGATTTGAATCAGTTCAAATTTTATAGAGAATTCCTTCCTACCTACCAAGTTCCTAACAAATGTTATAGATAAATGCCTGCATACGACATACATGTAACTTATGTACCTATGTGTACAATAATGTAATAAGTATCTAATGGTAAGTAGAAAATATGTATTACACTTGGATACAGTTGTGGGTATAGCGTGTAAATATCTACACCTGCGTCTAAATGGTCTGCGCATATATGTTCTTTTTTAGTGTGTTACCTATCTGTATGAAAGAACATATCTAACAAGCTCGCAGAAAAAAACAAAGACGAGTGCTTTTCAAAGCTATGCTCCAATTGAATGAAAAATTATCCTCGTCGAATAATTATTAAAAACCATATTCAACATTTATATGATGAATTTTTTAATTATTCGATTTGGTCTTTTTTTTTTCTTCAGTTGTACGAGGAGAAAGTAAATATTTACTAATGTTCTTATGGTGACTTTCATTTCTTCTTAATCGTTGAGGTTTATGGAGAACAACTATATTGAATGATCTGGACTGTTAACATATTTTAGTCGGTTACGTTTGATTTTTTTGCATGGAAGTTTCTTCCAAGCAGGAAAATTGTTCACATTGACGTCTTTGTACCGCCTCAAACACGTCTTCCAGGTGTAATTTCTTTCTTATTGAAGTTGTTGATCTATAAATTAAAAATACACCTATTAGAAATACGTATTGTGTGTGCCATAAAGGTATATTGTGTATTAAAGACTTAAAGGTACACACATACTCGATTCTACCTATTAAATTAAATCAACGAATTAGATAACAGTTTCCGGGAATGGCGAAAACAAATTATGTAACGTTACACATTTGGGTAAAGCCTCTCAAAACCCGAATTTGGATACAGCCGGAGCACAAAAAATAAAATAATACGATTTAAATAAGTAAGTATAATAAAGAAAATGGGAAATTTGATGAATTCTTGGGTATGGTGAAGTAAGTAAATCTAATTTTACATTGTAAAAATGAAATATGCGATTATGTGTGGGTGGAAAAGTAAATAGACACCAATTAACGAATAAGATCCCCGCATTGAAATTTATGGAGGAAAGCCATAAGCGTAACTATATGTTGTGCCGGCTTTGCCTAGGTACACCCTATTTTTTTCTCCTTATTCTCAAAAATTCAAAAAAAAATTTCATCTTCCGAAGAAAATATTTCGATAAAATTCTGAATAAAACTAAACTTTACTCAAGTGGCGAATCTTTTATTGAGAAGAGAAGCATCCTGTTGATATATGAAAAATTATTTTGCATTATTCTAACATAGTAGGTACAACATTGTTATACTGCAGTTTGCTTATCCATAAAGAAAGAAGTTTGAAGGTTCAAAACCCCTCCCGTGGTTAAAAAAATTGACTTTTCCAAAAAGATTGACTACCAAGGCCAAAAATTTGTGCAAATTACTCAATTTTCAAAAAGTACAGTTTTTAATTATTAAAAGTATAATTTTTCCAAAATATTCGCCCTCGCTTTGCTCGGGCATAAATATGACTTAAATTTCAATGTTTGCAAACATTGAAAAATTGACTGTAACTCTGAGGTAGTCTATTAAAACAATGAAACGATTACAAAAAAAAATCACCTATCCCCCCTCCCCCCCAGAAAAACCATATGAATGGACTTTTTCATATCAATGTCTTGAATTGCGTATACAAAATGAACAAAACATGGAGGGCGAAGGGGGAAAAGGGCCTTATACAAAAAGTAAATATTCGAAAAATTAGCACTAAGCACATCTGCGGGCTTGAGAACTGTCACTAGCACGTTTCACTCATACAAATGATAAAGTATCAAATTTTCCCAAAAAACATTTTTTTGAAGGAGAGAGCAGTTACTTCAACATTTGCAAAGGCTGAAGCCCCTCCGCCCCATGAGTATCTGTCTACGATTCTACACACGCCAATGATTAGAATTTAAAATGAACTCACCTCGATAGTAAATACCACAAACTGTACTCGGCAAAATTGTTTTGTTCATTTGATCCAGAGCCTGCTAAAGCAGCATGACAAATTCTCATCTTGTTACAGGATGTTTCTTTTGAAGGGTTGAGCCCTGCATTTGCCACTAAATTGTACAAAATTACGTTAGCATCAGTATTCTGAACATTTTCATCTGCATATCGGAAAAATGGTTTCACTCCGTTTGGTGGTTGAGGGCTATAACAAAATTATTTAAATGTAATTAATTATCCTCAACGAAATTGTAGTTTTCATTATGGTCCTAATACTTTATTTATTTTTAGAAACTAATTTCGTCGTCTACAATTTTTTACAAATAAAGTATACGAATACCTACCAATTGAATTCAAATTAAATTAATTGAAAATTTTTTCTGAAAATCTATACGTCAGTATGGTCAAGATTTTGATTTTCTCTTCAAATTTACTCTTTATTTGTATCAATTCAGCAATTCTAATATTTTTACTACAAAAATTTCTGCTCAAAACTTTTTTTCATCAGAGGTATAGCCAAGGGAGGGCTTTGAAGGCTAACACCCCTCCCTCTCAGACTGTGAAAAACTTGAAAAATTTTTATTGTTATGCTAGGTAATTTTTTTCTTAAAACTCTTGAAACCGCACTTTTTGATCGTTAAACAAGTCCATTTTTTCAAAATTTCGCTCTCGCTTCGTTAGGATTTACTACTTAATTCATTTGTAGGAATTCAGATCCAAAAAAGTAGTACACAGAAAAAGTGGAAACCCAGTGATGGTTTTACCTATTTTACTGCACATTCAAAACTTTATCGAAGTACGCTAAAATTTAAAAAAGCAAAAACGTTATGGTGCAATATTATTATTGGGGAATAATTTTTCTAAAAGTACATTGAAATAGAATTATTTCACAGTAAAGTGCGTTTCAATCTTGTTTTTTTTCAAAATTCTGGGAGGGCTGGCTAAAACCCGAATGCCTTACCCCTGAGATGTGCTAATAGCTTCACGTAAGTCATGTATCCACCAGTTCTCAAAAGACTCCTCATTTTAATTCTAAAAAATTCCATTTGTATATTGACATGAGACAAAAATGTAAGATACACACACTTCGGTTAGAGGGGGGAGAGGAGAAGGAGCAGGAGGGGTTGGAGGTTATTGTTTAGTTTGAAAATTTATATCTTGAACGAAGCGAGGGCGAAAATTTTACAAAACTTTTGAGTAAACAGGTCGAAAAAAGCTTTTTCAATGTAAAACATTTTTAATAAGGTTGTGCATTTTCAATTATTGAATCAAGAATTCTTAAAATTGAACTTATGTAAATATTAGGAAATTTTGAAATGAAAATAGCAAAATTCATCGCCTCTCAAAATAGACCGCTGGGAACAAAAATCCACAGACAACTCCCCCCTCCCGGTAAAACTGTCACTGTGGAAAACTCCTCATCTATGACATACCCTGGCTACGCTAGTATGTTTATAGTGGGATGGAGCGAAACAAAAAATACATCAGATTTTGACCATTTTCCCCGAAGAAACTTATTTTGAGTGGGGAAGACACCATGCAAAATTTGAGCCCGATATCTCAAAGGGGGGAAGATGCACTGGCAGCTCGATTGGATACCACTTTTTGGGTTCAAAATAAGTCTTGAAAGTTCGCGAATCTCGAAAAACATATTTTCAACATGGGAAGGGCGTGGACTACGAAGCACAGATTTTTATGAAACTTAGATAGTTAGAAAGAGTATGTCAAAAAAAAAACCAAATCCAAATTTTCAGCTTCCCAAGTTAATTTTCCGATTTATTACGAATTTTTAAAGATTTGTATGTATCATGTACAAAATGTTACTTCTAATGTATGTTCCTGTAGGAAAAATCTTTGAAAATTTGTAGAAAATCGAAAAATCAACTTAGAAAGATGAAAATTTGGATTCTGAGGTTATTTGACGCGATCTTTCCAACTATTTAAGTTATTCTTAAAATCTGAGCATCGCAGTTCACGCATTTTCATGTTGAAAATTTTACTTTCGCAACCTGCAACTTTTCAAAGCTCATTTTGAACTCTAAAAGTGATATCCAGTCGAACTGTCAGCTGGTTAAGGAGACGTAGAAATTCAATTTACAATACATGATCAATACCCAATAATAAGAGGTTAATATTTTTGACTTGTAATTTTAGCGTGACAAGTAATTTAGACGCGTATAAATTTCTAAATGAAAAAGTAAAAGTTTCAATTTTATGAATGTACCCAAACTGGCATTCAGTTCTTTTAACTACCTATACGCATATGACTAAAACTCCCTTCCTTTGTCCCTCTCTGCATGTCTGAAGTCGAAAACTCGCTGATGATGCGATAGCTTTGAATAAATAGTAAAGACGATTAATTTTTTGAATTAAAAATTACGAAAATTTGTCTCCTTGCTGTTCCTTTACGTGGGAAATTTTTGACTTTTGACATGTACATTACCTATATAGTGCGCATACTTAATGAGCATTTTCAAAGTGATTTATCTTTTTAGCTTTTAGACTGTTTAAACGATGAAGCAAGAAAAACATAAACTGTATAATAAAAGGAGATGCTTTCACAATTTTCTAAATTCCAAAACGATTATAAAGTTTGATGCGGAGTTATGTGGTGTCTAATAAAAAATACTTTATTTGAATGCTACGTATTAAAAGAACACCGTTAGTTTACATGTGTGAAATATGTATAAATTTATTAGCGACTGTTCATGGAACATTAATCGATCAGGTTGCTTTTACAATACATACATCTATGTACCTATAGCGATCTAACTTTCGACATTTTCCGATCGCGCACGTTTCCTCAACATGACACTTTTTCTTTCATCGGAAACATCGCAGCCACTTATATTGAAAGGAAACAAAATATAAAGCTGGTACCTAGGCCTATAATACGCGACTATCGTATAATATTACCCGTTTAAATTAGTATCGTGTAAGTACTGGAAACTTATACCATGAAAATATAGACGTTATGAATAAATAAATAATGATAATACCTGAAAAAAAAAAAAAAAAAAAAAAAATGAAAAAACCAAAAAAAAAAAAAAAAAAAAAAATGTAAGGTATAAGGGAATTGAGCCATGCTAATAATAATATGTAGTCGAGATAGAGGTCAAGGTTATGATGCATTAAAGCGCATGTTCACTGATTTAACCATGAAAAACTTGATGATACAAAGAGATTCCGATACGGGTATAGAAAACCGCATTCTTTCGCTTAGTTTCTACCGAAGATAGCATAGGCTCCTTCTGGTTGTGTATTTCACTTTCAATATGAAAAAAAAAGTGGAACTAATTCGACTATTTGAATAGAACTCCTGTTCGCGCGGCAACGTATTTTAATACCGTTTTAATCGAAAGGCACAGGCAATACGTTTAATACTGGTTACAAGAGCGCGCGTTGGTGTTATTAAATTCAACGGTACTTTACAATAGCAACTTACGCTGCAAATTTATTTTTATGATTATTATGATGTTACAGTGAAATCGCGTAATTGATTCAAATGTGTAATGAATGCTGCGAGAAAGTAACCGACGATTTTACAGTTAGGTAGCCCTAGCTCTTCAACGTCTCTCCCTCCATAGTTTACTCCGGAAATTGGGTATTTTTCAAATAAACTGCGATACCCATTTTTTTTTTTTTTTTTTTTTTAGAAAAAATTTCTAGCCCTATATCGTATCACGAATGATGCAGCCGGATGAAATTGCGTAATTACCAGTACCATTAGGAAGTAAACTTGAACGTGCCACTTCGAGATATTGTGTTGTATGATATCTCATTTATAGTGACATATAAGCTGTAGCCCAGAAACATATATACATACTTATTTCCAGATGACGATAATTTATCAGTTTCATAAAGACTTTCATGATCGAAATTCTTTAGGTAGGTACCAATCAATCATTACGTTGAATTTTTGAATAATTTCGTAAAAAATATCGCAGCGTTAGTATTGACAAATCGATTAAAGATGCAAAGAATGATTAAAAGAGGAAATTTTTTCCTTCCGCAAAACCTACTTTTGAGAGAAAATTTTCCACTGTATGAAACACTCTAATATGAATTTGCTAACTATGTTTTGTGCCACGGTCAGTTGCCCTTCATTTCTTTTCCAACTCTATAAATTTTGTGCGTCCAAAAGCTACCTATAAATCAGGGGTTATTTCGAAACTTACAACATTACTTCACAAAAATAGGAACGAACATCTTTGCAGCCAATTAAGTTATTGAAAACAGAATAAAATTAAGAAATTTTTGTAAATCAACCAGCGCCGTATTAAGCATTTTTGCGCTGTACGCACCAAAATTCTGCCGCCCCTGAATTTTTCACTCTATATCTAATCCTTCCCCCAATTTTCTGGTTATCTTAGTTTTATAGAA
>FIZR01007887.1:0-75611 GCA_900060175.1 Ferrisia virgata
TTTTCTTTTTTTTTTTTCTTTTTTTTTTTGTTTTTTTTTTGGGTTTTTTTTTTTTTTTTTTTTTTAATTTAATTCTAGTCTCGTATGCCTTACATCCGTCGAAAGGAAAGTAATTTTACATCGTAACGAATTAATTTTTTTGACGAAAAAGAGTAAAGAAAAAAAAAAACTTTTTTCTTCACTCGGTTATTTGCCGAATCGAATTTCAATAAAAATTACTCGCAAGGTTGACTTTGATTAAAAACCAAAATGAGAGGAAAGTGTCTGCCGATTTTATAGTTTTCTAGCACTAAGGTTATTGTGCTATTTTTTTGATGGTTGGATAGTTGGATATAGTGTTTTGTAGCCGACGGTGGGTGGTAATTGTTTATTTGGTCGGATGGCTATATTGCATCGAGAGGTAGGAGGGGGGGGGTAAAGCTTCGGAAAATATTAGTTAAAAATTCAAAATCTCGTTTCTGTTCGAGTTTAAAAATAGGATTTCATAGCCTTCGGCATTTTGGTCGTATGTACGGTGAATGGACATCGTTCAACAGACCAGATTGCTGGTGGCCTTTTTTTACAGTTTCTCTCTCTCTCTCTCTCTCTCTCTCTCTCTCTCTCTCTCTCTCTCTTTTTCTACTTTATTGAAACGTAAGTATACACGAAGAAACGACCGACGAGACGCAATAACCCTTTTCGTTCGGGTACAATAAAGATCTGCGATGTTTTGAGATGATCAACTGATAAGATGATAGTTGAACGTAAAACGAGCTCTGCAGTTTAATTATTTAGCCAGAAGTGGGTACCTTTACCAACGTAATGGAGTTTCTTTATTTTATTTTATTTTATTTTTTTTGTCGATGTCGTGGTTTACGGTGTGTAGTTGTCATGGTCACCGAGTCTAGTTGTCCAGTCGTGGACTTACCCTTTTTTAAAGACAAAAATGTGCAGGTTATGTTTTAAATGTGGAGAACAAATAATGTGAGTACTTAGGTAGGGAGAGTTAAATAAATAAAATTTTCCCAATTCAAAAAGATGTTCGATTAAAATTTTTTTTTTTTTAATGGTGTAATGAAGGATATGATCTTGAATTCAATTTTGACAACTACTCCAAAGCTACAGAATTTCAGTTTAAAAAAAATTGGAAAATATTCTCTGATATTTACTTTTATGCCAGGGTACGAAAACATTCTCAGAAGAATTTTAATTCAGATTGAAAATATTGCATTTATCAAAATTTTAGATAGAAAAAGAAATTCCTTTGTGAAAATTGGGAAATTGTATTTGTGCTCTGATTTTTAAAACTTTTGTTGACATTTTTTAAACCCCCTGAAAAAAAGGTAACTTGAAAGGCCAAAAAATTTTCAACAAGGATCATTCCGAGTTCAAGTATGCATAATAATTCCATTGACAAAAAAAATTCAAACTTTAAGTGAGTTTTGCAAGTTTAAAATTGAATTGGAGGGTTGAAATTTTTACTGCATCCCTTTGAGATCATTTCACGACTACTGTGACCCTGCCGCGTCGTTTGCAGATTTACAAAAAAAGTAAAGTTTAGCTCACCATATTGACCTATCTTTGAAAAATAATCCCTCCCCCTCCCTACAATATATTAAAGTACTGAAATACCCCTTTATCCCCGTTGCGTCCCTCACCTCTCTAGTGATCAAAGGTGCACCGATCTATTTTTTCGCATTCAGTAATCTCCTCAAATGTTGATCTTAGCATAAGAATGGTTCAGTGATATTTTGTTCTATTTCAAATTCCCTACAAAATGGACTAATGAAGTTCTTCCCAACTTGAATAAGTTCCTGGAAAGTTCAGTGCATTAAGAGGTTGCTGAAGAAAATTTATCGTAACATAATGAATGATTTTTTTTTCACTGGACTCTCTTTGAATTATCGCATTTTAATCCTTTGCCTCCCCTCGCCGCCTCCTTCCAAACCAGTGGATACTGTGGAACCCGCGATGAGGTCTACTCCATTCAAAAGGCTATTAACAACACAAACATAAAAGTTTGTGTGTGTTGTTTAATGTTTTTCTGAAGTAATTGAGGAGAAGAAGGGGTCTATCGTCAATTTCAGGATTAAATGCATCAGAGTAAGCCTAAAAGCTGATTGAGGGTGATTTTCATCCAATTTGAACTTGATAAACAAGAATCCGGTATTAATTTTTCATACAAACTCCTTGTTTGAATTTCGAAACCTTACCCCTCCCTTTTCCTTTACATCCATGTCTAGAATTTCTATATAACTATGCACCTATGCCTTGGATCTTAGCAGCACCTCCCCCACACCTTTTTTCAGGGTTCATTGCTACGTTCATGATATTGGTGCCGTTTTCGCATAAATCGAACTCCCTGAACACAAATATGAAATCAGATTTTCAATGCGACACTTATAAGTACCTCATTCTAGAGGGGAAGTCCACCTCACCTTCGGAATACCATACTTCTGAGGATGCAGCTGAAAATCAGATTTCATATTCGTATTCAGGGGATTCGATTTATGTGAAAATGACACCAATATCATAAATGTATCTATAGTCCAAAAGTGGGGGGGGGGTGCTGCTAAGGTCTATTAGGGGCTCCCGCGAGAGTCTCGCTTCTTGGATATGATTTTCTATTTTTACAAGATGCAATTATATTGAATGTAAAAAAAAATTCAAAATTTTAAGATTTGTTCACTATAGCTTTGTGCACTCCCTCCCCCTCTCAAATTCAAAGTTTTTTCAAATTTTGACCATTGCGCTTGCTTGTGAACTAAAATTTAAAAAAAAGATACGTAACAGAGGGATCAAGTACATTTCTAAAAGCAAGGTTTCAAAATTGTACCAAACCAATATCCTTACTAATAAAAAATTTTTTAAATCTTAAAATATCATTTCGGAGGTAAATTATGAGCCGGGGGTGTTACTTTGCATTTTTTTTCTCCACCTTTTAGCGAAGTGGTTTTATTGAAAACGAAAAAAAAATGAAATAAAAATAATTTAAATTACGTTTTCTTTTTTTTTTTTTAATCTTCTAAAAACCTCTAAAAATTGTTTTTCTTTGAAACGATGCATTTTGTAAAATTTATTGCTGGTTCAGAATATTTATTCGTTTATTCAAGCTGAACTTGTAGGTTTTTTTCGTTACTTTTTCAATTTTTCCAAGCTGTTTTTCACTCTCTCCAGTTTTACTTCACTAAAAAAAAAAAATAATCATTTATAAAATTTCCTATCATCAAGATAAATGTGATATTTTGAAAGTCAACATTGATTGCCATTTTAATCCGGCTTAATAAATTCATTTTTAAATTTTGCAAATTTTATCAACTATACGTACATTTTAAACCGTTACAATTGGCATCCTACCCAATGAACTAATACCTCATATTTCCCTCGATATAATATTAAACCTTGAATAACGCCTACAATATTTGGAATAATTTTTATAATATTTTTATCCAGCTGGTTTGAAATTTCAATTTACATTCGTAGTAATTTTCATAGATTAAGTAGTATCACCGACCGCACGCAAAAATTTTAATGATATTTCCACAAACCGTATTCGTGGTACTTTATATATTTGGCGCGCATGATGGAAATTTTTGTCCTTTTCTTTCTCTGGCTGACAGCACGATTGATATCGTACAAAATCGCACCTTTCACCGTCGTCATATTTTTTTTACGCCAACAAAAAGATCTACTCTATTTATCTGCATTCGGAGGCTTTTTTTTTTGTAGGCCTTCATATTTCTCGTTGTCATCATCTGTCAACTGTCCGTAAATCCACGACGAATGGCTGTCTCTGTGTTTGCATAAAATTGGCGAAAACTTTCCGTCGTCCCACATTCGAATCAATATACGAGCTTGGAAATGAAAACAAAAACCAAAAAAAAAAAAAAAAAAAAAAAAAAAAAAAAAGAAAACTTAAACGTTTTGTAAAAAAAAAAAAAACCAAAAAAAAAAAAAAAAAAAAACACAACAAAAAATGTAAACTTAAACGTTTTGTAAATTTTTTGAATTTGTTTTATTTCGAGCCGAATAGATTAACTTTGAAAAAAAAAATACAAATTTAATTCGCCTTTCGTTCGTTAACTTTTCATATTTCATACGAGTTTTCATTTTATAAATATTTCGACGTTTTTTTTTTTTTATTTAGGTCTTTGTTTTTTCTTCGAAATTGGTTATCTTTACAGAATAACGCGATTCGAAATTTATGTAAAATAAAAATAATACGAATATGATGCTTGGAAATAGCCAATTTATAAATTCCGCTATCGCATCGTGTTCAGTTTAAAAGTTCGTTTGGTATTTACACCCGAAATGGACCAATACACAGCGTTCAACCTTCGTATATTTTCCCTATAAATATTTCAACCCTGAGAAATATCGACAGTAGAATCGTAGAGCTAGGTACATGCATACGTACGAAAGGTATTAAATACGTCAAATAATTTATAAACCCTTGGTTGGTACATAATTTACCATTCTTTTTGTAAAGGTCAGTGAACAAATTCGAAAACGTGAAATTGCCTCGTCGCGTAGCCTGTATCCATCGAAAAGGAAAGAAACAGGCGAGGTCAGTGGCAGGCATTTTATCCGAAATGAAGAATTTGCAGCATCATGATATTGATCAATAGTTTATTTTGATTGTATTGAGAATTTGTTAGGCTTACTTGGCTGGGCTCGATTTTGATCATTTTTTGGCATGATTTTGAATTAATTAAGACCTTTTTAGGGCTTCTACTTGATGTAATAATCGAATTTCAACCTTATAGATCAATTTGGAAGGTAGATATGGTTGGAATACAAACATCTACTTCTTTCATAATGTGCAATTTTACTTCGGAGTTTTTGATTTTCATAAAATAAAGACGATATTTAAATTGCCCAATGTTCACTCGAGAAATAATGAAAATAGAAGTACTCTGGAATTTTTTTTGCTTGAACAGCGATAATGATACTGGTAGATATTAGAGCGAAAAGTTGAAAACCCCCAAAAGCCAAATATACGAAGAACGAACTGCAAAAATAAGAAAACCAAACAAAAAACCGCATTTTTAGGGCTTTAAAATAATGCATTCTTTCAGAAAAGTCAAAACTATCAATAGATACATTATTTATGGCCTCTACTAAGTCTGAATACCGAATTTCACCTTACGGAACAGCCTTTTTCAAGGTCAAAAGGGGAAACTCTCTTTGTATCTCCAGACTGATTTTTGAATGTTTTGTACAACATTGGATTGTCTATCGATTGGCTCGATAAGAAGCAATTTTTGCAATTCTAGCTCTTCAGCACATGCTCCTCAAATTTGGGCAAAACTGAATTTTGATCTTATTCCTACTCGTATATATCTAATCCACCGCCAATTTGCTGCCAATCTGAGCCGATTGACTGAATTGAGGTGATTTTCGAGGGGCAAAAATAAAAATTTAGGCACTTTTCCCCTTCAGGGAAAAATTCTAGATCATGGATATGGGACATATCCATGTCAACATTATTCGTTGTGTGCTTATAATTTACGTTTTTCGATACACGTTATCTTATCTTATCTCCTTTTTTTCCCCATCTCATTTATCTATGTTCCCCACCTCCCCGCCTATTTACATACGTTTGTAGCCAGGTCTCTGTACCTACGTATTCATTGTTGTATATGTTCTTCTAGTTGCTGTGTGTAATCGTGATTAATGTCGCGTTTAGTGCCGGTAATTTTTTATTGTTTTTTTTAACGTTCGAATTGTATATGTAATTTCTATTCATTTTTTTTTCTAATTTACTATCTTAAGTAACCTGCACACACGTGAGTTAAACATTCGTAATCATTTTTTATCGTAAGTTTTTGATCAAAAACTTCAAATCAAGAACGTTCACTCTTGTCTTCACCCCACTTTGAAGTTTGAATTTATTATTACCTGGCAAAATTAAAATTAAAGAAAAAGCAACGCTGCTTTTTCAACCTGATTTTCGTGACATATGACAATCAGGAGCATTGGAAAAGTATTGCGGATAGGAAGGGTGCAATGGGGCTTAAAAAGTGGAGAACCCCAAAAGGCACGTATAGGGCCCCTATTTAATGCACGTGCCTAATTTCAAGTTCTTAGATTAATTTGGAGGGGAGTTTTGCGAGGAACAAACTCAAAAAATTGGAAAAAAACGATCAAAAAACCACATATTTGAGGCTGTGAATGGGTGAAATGAGCTGAAAAGTCGAGACACCCAAAATGCACATCTAGAGCCACTACTAAATGTTCATAGCTAATTTCAAGTTCCTAGCTCAATTTGGAGGGAAATTATATGAGGAACAAACTCAGAAAATGAGAAAAATGAGAAAAACCTAGCAAAAAACCACTTTTTTGTAGCTCTGAGGGAGTGTAATGGAGCTAAAAAGTCGGAACTCCCAAAAAGGTACGTCTAAGACCCTAGCTAAATGTAGGTACATACCAAATTTCAATTACTTAGCTCAATTTGGCGGGGAGATAGGGGAGAAACAGTCCTTTTTCAAGGTCAAAAATGGGGAAACCTCCTATATCTCTTCTAATTGACTTGGTATTTTTAGCCTAACCAGACTATTACGGTCTATCGACATACCACGGATGAAGGGGCAAGGGGGGAATATCAACAAAATCAATTTTTTGGAGTCCTAAAAAACCATTCGGACCATTTTTGGTCATGTCAGATGTTTATTTTTCATTTTTTCATTTTTTATATTTTTTTCCAAGTACTAAAATATTATTTACTTAACTCGATACTGGCCAAAATCGTTCCCATTCGGTCAATAGGTTCAGTTTGACGGCGGATCAGATATATATGGGTGGGGATGGCCCTTGGTTAAAATTCAGCCATGCCCAAATTTGAAGGAGGGAGTGCTGAAGGCTTAAAATCGAAAGAAATAGTTTCTTTTTAGATCAATCAATAGAAAATCCAAAGTTGTATAACATATCCAAAAATAAGCTTCATAGGTCAATTAGGAGGGGGAATGTGAGGAATTTTCTCCTTTTTGACCTTGAAAAAGAGCTATTCTTCCTATATCTTCTCGCTAAATTGAGCTAGGAAGCTGTAATTTAGTATGCTCTCTTGTTAGGGGTCATGAATGTGCTTTTTGGGAGTTTAGAATTTTCACATTTATTGCGTCTCCTTACAGCCCAGAAATGTGGCTTTTTGGGCTGGTTTTCTTATATTTTGAGTTTGTTTCTGGCACACAATACCCCTCCAAATTTAACTAGGAAGTTGAAATTTGGTATGTATAGTGATTTTGATTTATGTGTAAATTTTGGAACTTTGAACCAAAGGCGGGGGGAGGGGGATCGCATGAGAAACCGAAAATCATTACCGCATTCAATTAATATGATTTCAAAACTTTTTTTCACTAAAGAAATATTGATTTCCAAGCTAAATGATGGTGAAACAAAAGCGAATCGGTCTTCAAATTTTTATTTAATCTTCAATAATTGAAAAAAATATTGAACTTAATCATGGTTGTGGGTAAAAAAAATTTAGAAATGAGAAGTAATGATTTTGAGATTTCTAACCATCGACGAATTTTGAAATTCCATTGCAATGGAATTCGACGAAAGAGTGTATTTCTTTTGTTGGTATGCTTTATAAGTTCAATACGAATATTATGTAATGCGAGTAGCTTACTACATTACATATTACCTTAGTTAGAGCATAATATATGAGAATATTTAGATTTGGAGTTCATTTTGAGTACATAGCAAATATGCTAGCATTTGCAAGGGTACCATATTGAAACGATAAATCGCGTTCCGCGAATAACCGTCGCGACGAGTCGAGTTTCCGTAGCTAAAAGTTGTTAAAAGCGAAACACGAATATATATATAGAGAGAAATTAACGCGTTCCATCACAGCAAGAGAAAAGGCAAACGAAACAGGACTGTTTGGAAACTTCGCAAAGCTCGCTAGATAGGTATATAGTACCTCTACCTTGTACCTAACCTACCTAGCGTATTGCAAAAGGCGGTAGCGAGGCAGCAAAGATTAAATATTTCCATTTGATTAACACGTGGTTCATAAAAGTTTAGCGGTTCATTTTTTTTCGCTCGCGTTTCGTACAGAGAATTGGAATAAGCTGGGAGAGCAGGTAGAAGGCAAGATAAAAGCACCAGAATGAGCGGCAGTCTCAATGAATTATGGCAGCAAGCTCGAACTAATCGACGCATTTAGGAAGTTTTTTTGTTTTTTTTTTTTCTACGTCGACTATTAGCGCTATGGTGGTAGATTTATAAAAATGAAAATAAATTGCTAGCACCAGTAGCGAAATTATTCTACCTATCGTCGAAGTTTTTATTGGCTACGTCAAAAAAATACTATATAAAAACCTTTCAGTTTCGTCGTCGTCGTATTCGTCCAACTTGAAATTAATAAAACGACTTACCGGCTCGATTTTATCGAGTGGATTCGTATTGGCGCGTTGGAGTTTTTTTTTTTTTTTTTTTTCTCCCTTTGGCAAAGGTTTGGTGAAAGGGTCGTCGCGGGATTCCACTCGGATTAGTTTCAATTAGGCGAAAAAAAAGCTCGAGGTTATCGGATGGTAATAACGTTAATGGCATCATGTCAGCGCGCCTATAGACGACCATTGTCGACAGTTCGCTTTTCTTATCTGATTACCTTGTACGATTGCTGCGTTGCACGTTGGTTTTTCAAGCGATGAAGCGACGCCGACGCCGTGGAATTTTCCCCAACAGATGCAATAATCTGTAGTACTAGGGGTACCTATACCCATTACCTAAACTTACCTACCTTTATGTATGTAGATGTACCTACATATCGTACCAAAGAAAAGCATATTATGTGGTGATTTCACGTATGTTTTGGTGTAACCCCCCCCCCCCCCCACATGTAGGTACCTATATTGCAAAGCTAAACTTATCCACTTGCTGAAATTTCAACGCGTCCTGTCTATCTACTCCTACGCGTTGGTAATAAGAGTATTTCTTGCCGGTGCAATGATACAAACGAAAATCGGCTGGAATTTGTAAAATAGCCTTTTGTACGCGGTACAAGGGTGAGATTAACACCACCTTTTTAGGTTACGTTTAGAATTTTTATAACAATTTTTATAGTCGTAGACGAGTCTGTACGTTTACAAGAGCTATATTCCGATGCCATTTTTTTTTAGAAAACGTTTTTAACCTTGAATTTTACATTCGTTTGGAGGTTTGGACTATTTAAAAATGCCGTTTGAAAATTGCACCTGAGTTGAATATTAAAAAGGATATAAAATTTCCAAGGATTTTCATATTCGATGTCCGTTTACAAAATTAGTATACAGTGTGATGTGCTAAATTCCATAAATAGGCTGCGTAGGTTGCGTTTTTTTTTTTCAGGACACTTGGGGGGACATAATAAAAAGAAAAAAGCGATGCTTTTACAGCTTGATTTTCATTCGCAATGCTTTTTTCCCAAACAAATGCGAGAATAGGGGATGACAATGGAGCTGAACAGTCGACACCACCAAAAGGTATATCTGGGACCGATACTAAATAAACACGCCAACTGTCAACTTCCTAGTGGCGGGGGGAGGGGGGTATATATAATCGAGGAACAAACTCACAAAATAAGAAAAATTTACAAATAAACAACTTTTTGGGGGTTGTGAGGGGTGCAATCAGGATGGGAAGTCGACATTTCCAAAACGCATATTTTGGACCCGTACGAAAGATACATTTCAAATTTCAACTTCCTAGATCAACTTTGAGGAAAGATAGGGGAGGAATATTCCTTTTTCAAGGTCAGAAAAGTGAAAACCCCGCATTTCAACACTCCTAATTGACCCAAGAGGCTGATTTTTGGGTATGATATACAATTTTGAATTTTTTCTATCGATTAGCTGAACAAGGAGCAGTTTTTGCGGTTTTGGCTCCTCAGCACCGTCTCCCTTAAATTTGAGCAAAGCTGAATTTTGACCCAAAGTCATCCCCGCTCATATATATCTAACCCGCCGCCAAACGGCGCCGATTGGCTGAAATGGAGTAATTTTGGTCGGTATGGAGCCGAGTAAACGAATTTAGCTTTTGGGAAAAACAATAAGATGAAACACCGCAGTTTTGGGACGTTGAGGGGGTGCAATGATGCTGAAAAATACATTTAACACCACTACTAAATCTACATACCAGATTTTAACTTTCTAGCTCAATTTGGAAGGGAGATAGGGTGGAACAGCTCTATTTTAAAGTCAAAAAGGGGGATCTACACCTTGTAATGGTCTTACGATGCTGATTTTTGGATAAGTTGTACAACTTAGGATTTTCTATCGATTGAACCAAAAATGAACAATTCATGTGATTGTGGCCCCAAATTTGGGCATAACTGAATTTTCACCTAAGGTTGTCTCCACTCATATAAATGTCTAATCCGCCGTCAAAGTGAGCCGATTGACCGAATTGGAGCGTTTTTGGTCGAGCAGAATAAACGATTTTAGTGTTCGGAAGGGGAAAAAACAAAAATAAGGGTCTTCTAGGACCCCATAACGGATTTTGTTGATATCCCTCCCCCTCCCTCATCCACCATAGGTCGATAGACTATAATAACCTTGTTTTTATTGACAATATGACGTTGAAAATCGGCCAAAAAATTGCATTAAAGTCTATAAAATTTGTTGATAACATTTTTGAACATTAAATTTTTCCCCTTCAAATCTAAATATTGGCAAATCTATTCACATCTGTGTGGTTTATGTTGCATTCGCTGTCATACTGGGCGAAAGATTCACTTCTGCTACTGAAACACCCTGTATAAAGTTAAGAAAAATTATAAGATAATTGATCCATCATTTTCTTAAAACTATTCGTACCTGTTTTGTAGTCGCTCTCCCCACCTTACTTGGCAACAAATTCTTATGCATAAAAAATTAATTCACCGTTCGTATGTTCAAGTCGGGAACGCACCATGTTCAAGAAAGTTCCGTCACTTCGTTTATTACACATATGAAAGTATATTACGATTATATTTATGGTTGCGAAGTAAGAAGGAAACGACTCGACGTTACATGTGTGTATTTTGTCGTCTAATCATAAGACATCCTTTTAGCATTAAAATGCCTTCGCGAAAGAGTTGTTTTTACTTATTAGGCGTGTTTGTTTAATAATGCAAACTTGCGCTTACACCAGTGGAAAATTGTCTCCTGTTTAGTGTTGCTCATAAACTATACGAACATTGAGTTTACGAAGGGTTCAACATCAACAGTAGGTAGGTTGGTATTTTCGAGGTGAAAATCGTACCCTGCAGCAATTCGTAGAAATCGTAGTCGTATCGTTCCAATAATCAACACGTATAGGTAGATATATGTAGAAGTACCTACATTTATGCATATATTGTGCAAATGTATACCTATCTGTCTACCTATTTACCTAACACAGCCGGCATCTATGACACAAAAATCGCTTTGCCATACGTAAGAAGTAAGTTTTTAAAGGAAGTTTTTTGGTATACCTGATGCGGAGTGCATAGTAGTGCAAATTTTCAAAGGAGTAAGAGTGAGGGTGAATCCACCGAAGCAAATGCTGTAAAGAAATGTGAGAGGGAGTAGTACTGTCATATGTTTCAATATTCCTCGGACCTTATTTTTAGACCAATTTTCTGTATCCCATTGTCAATAAACACTAGGTTATTACGGTTTATCGACCCACGACGGATGAGATTCTGTTTGGGGGTCCTAGAAGATAATTACGACCATTTTTGACCTTATCAAATATTTAGTTTCATTTTTTTAGACCTCCCCCCCCTCCCCGTAACTAAAAATTATTTGCTCTGCTCTATACCGACTAAAATCTATTTAATTCAGGAAATAGGGTTAGATTGGAATCGGATTTGATATTCTGGAGTGGGTTTGACCTCGGGTCAAAATTCAGTTATGCCCAAATTTGGGGGAGGGAGTGCAGAAGGGCGAAGATCGCAAAAATTGTTTTTTTAACCAATTGATGTACAATTTGAAGTTGTATAACATGTCCAAAAACCAGCCTCCTAGATTAATTTGAAGGGGAGATATGAGGTTTTGCCCCCGTTTCGACCGTGAGAAAGGACTATTCCATCGTTATTTCCCCTCTAAATTGAGCTAGCGAGTTGAAATTGGGCATTTAGATTTAGTAGATGACAGAAATGCATCTTTCCTAGGTTTTGACATTTCAGACCTATTGCACTCCATCACAACCCCAAATATGTAGTTTTTTGATTGATTTTTGTTATTTTTTGAGTTTTCTCCTTGCATAAATCCCTTCCAGATTGCGCCTGAAAGGTGAAATTTGGTATACAAATTTAGTATAGTCCGTAGATTTATTTTTGGGAGGTTTCGGTTACCCACTCCAATACCCACCTGTGCTCTTGCTACTGTTCAAGAAATTACAACCTAGAGCATTTCTTTTCTTATTCCATGAGTGAACAATTCGAATATCTTTTTCATTTTATGAAAATTAGACTCAAAAAGTATCATTTGATGATGCTTTTTGACATGGATATGTCTTAGAGCTGAGAGTCGCTTTTGAAAAGTGTAACTTTTTAAATTTTTGAAGTTTTTCATTTTCAACTTTTCATGTTTTTGATTTTTTATTTTTTAACTTTTTGATCTAATTTCTTGAACAGTAGCAAGGGCACAGGTGGGTATTGAATGATTAAGGTTGAGTTTTGTACTTCATGTTGGAATGTTAAAGAATTAAAAAATTAAAAAATTGAAAAATGAAAAAAATTGATAACTTTTGCACATAATGTTGCAATGTTGACATGAATGTCCAATTAAAAAAATTAAAAAGTAAAAAAAAAATTGAAAATTTGAAAAATAAAATATCATTTTAAAAAAACTAAAGAATCAAAAAATTGATGACTTTGCACCTAATGTTGAAATGTTGACATGAATGTCCAATTAAAACATGAAAAAAATTTAAATAAAATGTTATTTAAAAAAATTGAAAAATAAAAAAGTTGTATGACTTTTACACGTAATGTTAAAATATTGATATGAATGTCTAATTAACAAAATTAAAAATTAAAAAAAATTTGTAAAATGAAAAGAATTGATAACTTCTGCACTTAATGTTGCAATATTGACATGGATGTCTAATTAAAAAAATTAAAAAATAAAAAATATTAAAAAATAAAACTTTTGCATTTATTAACAGGTTAAAATATGCTTTTCGCTTAAATGATCATTGTTTAAAATGTAATCAGCAGAAATTGATATATAAAGGCCTATTGTTAATTGTTTTCAGCGTTACATATCCATGATCTAGAATATTTCCCTGAAAGAGAAAAGTGCCTAAACTCTTTCATCCGAATTTTTCTGTAATTTGTCAATGAAAACCAGGTACGGTCTATCGACCTACAGCGAATGAAGGGGTAATATTAACAAAATCCGTTTTGAGGTCCTAGAAGATCATTATGACCATTTTTAGCCATGTGAAATATTCATTTTTTTGCATTCTGATTTTCTTTATCATATTATCCATGAATTACAGTTTATCGATCTTTGGAGGATGAGCGGGAAGAGAGGAAGAAATATCAACAAAATTCGTTTTGGGGGTCTTAGAAGACCTCATGTCAGATACTTATTTTTCATTTTACTTTTCTCGCAAACTAAAAATCATTTGTTCAGCTCTACATGGGCCAAAGTCGATCAAATTTGGGAAATAGGCTTACACTTGCGGCGAATTTGATATTCTGAAGTGGAATTGACTTCGGGTCAAAATTCAATGATGCACAAATTTTGGGCGAGGGGGGATGCTGAGGGCCTAAAATCGAAAAAAATGTTTCTGTTTGAGCCGATCGACTGGTAATCCAAAGTTATATGATGTATTCAAAAATCAGCCTCCTAGATTAATTAAAGGAGAAAAAGGTGATGATTTGTCCCTTTTTGACCTTAAAAAACGGCTGTTTCTACCCTATCTTCGCTAAAAATTGAGTTAGAAACTTGAAATTTGGTATGTAGACTTGGTATGTGCCATAGATGTGGCTTTTAGCAATTTTTGGCTTTTCAGCCTCACTGCCCTCTCCTCTCCGGCAGCCTTGAAAATGAATTTTTTGGTCGGTTTTTCGCATTTTGTGAATTTATTTCTTGCATAACTCCCTTCCCACTTGATCTAGAGTGTTGAAATTTGGTATACAGATTTAGTATAGGTCTTGGATGTGCCTTTTGGTGGTTTCAAATATTCACCAAATATCTACCTGTATCCCTGTCACTGTTTAAAAAATACAATATCGTAGAGTGCTTCTTTCTTTTATTTCATGAGTGGGTAATTCGATTATCTTCCAAATTCATAAAGATCGCATAAAATCCAACCATTAAATTAATTCAAAATTATATAAAAAGTCAAGTCAAGGTGTGGGAGTTAGAATGGTAGTGGGATTTCTGTGAGTGATATTGTGGAGTGGATTAGGACACTGATTAATAGCAGTAGAATCAGAATGGAAGTAATCTGGAGTAGAAAGCACTCTAAGTGAAGTGTTTCACTTATCAATCTTGCAACACTGGGTATAATTTACCAAATAGGTACCTACACGAATGTACGTCCAATAGAATGAAAACAAAAAATTGCCCCCGTGCGTTGATGATGCAGATACCCTGCATACAGTAAATCTATAAAACGTTTGATTACGATATACTGGTATGGCTGCTTTGAACGTTGCTTAGCACATTACACACGTAGGTATCCTAGGCACATGAAAAAGAGTAAAAATTGCAAAACACGAAAACGATGAAATACACGTACATGTGTAGCGAAGGTATTTATCGGTTATACGTATGTATATTTAGTAATTTAGCGTTGTGTGTTAATCGCACCGTGAATTGGTCTAATTTTTAGTATATTTCAAAACGAATCGACGTTTTAAAGATTAGCTTTTTTGAAATTAACATGCTAGGATGGGTAAAGAAGGGTAAAGAGCGATGATCAATGAATCCGCGAACAGCAACACTTTAATGTAGCTATAAAATAATGTTCATACAAAAGCACCATAAATACAAAATACATGCTACACATATCTATGTATGGTTCGTTATGTCTATGATGGTTTGGATTCGTTTCAAAAGTCTTTGTCAAATTTACGCGCCGCGCGCCAGGCCTTTTAGCTAATTATAAAATGTTTAGTTGGCCTTTGATTTTTCCCTACATATATTACGATCGATGATATTTCATCTAAACCGTTCCATTTTGTTGGTACATATAGACCTACATTTACTGCTCAGCCAATTGGAAAAAAAATCGTTGCTGTTTTAGGTAACGTTGTTTCCTATAATAAACCTATTGCGAATATTATTAATACATAGTGTTTTTAAGTATATACGTAGTGAAGGACAGCTACATACGGTTGTCATGTTACTGCGTATACTATACGTGTATATACGATGTGTACAAAGAGGCGACTTAGTGTGTGGATACGTATTACGAAGAATAATTATATGGTTCGCTAATGCACCATAATGACGAATTACCAGCACGCGATTTGTTTGTATAGCGTGTGTACATGGTAGAGTATATTATATGTACTGTATGTGTGTTTTATTGAGAATAATTCAGCTCACGGAATAGCAACTGAAGATGCATAATTGATGCGAAGGCGTTCCGTACGTACAGCGAGTCAGTGTAGATAAGATAAAACACGAAGGCGGGAGAGGAGGGTAAAAGTTGAGCATTTGAAATTATGTACTCGAGTGATGATTTGAGTTACGTAGTGTGTCAATTGCCTACGGTTAGCGGTAAAGGAGGAATGAGCAGGGATTGTTTACATGTTTGATTGAATTTTGTTAAATGACGGTTAAGAACTGGCTTAAGCTTTTATTATGATCTCCGGAACAATTTTATCTAGAGAAATTTCACCAAATTGAACCATAATCATGGGAGTAGATTAAAGAGAATTAAACACCTTCGATTTGGCCAACTCTTGGATATGTTATATGTATTAAATAGATCGAAATGAAATGCCCCTATTCTCGTGTAATACTTTAGTCCCCTAGGTCTGCTGCAGGAGATTCTATGGCTTATCAAAGTTGGGATCGTTTTTGAAAACATTATAGTTTTCTATTTACTCTAGTATAAAAACGGATTTTTTTTGAAATGCTTTTCCCTTCCGAAAAATGCTAGTTTAGGTGCTAAATCTCGCAAAGTAGATGGTTTTCTAACCAGGGGCTCGCTAAGGTTGCTGGATTTCGTTTGGAAATTGCAAAATCGTGTTAGTTGGTCTGATTTTCTATGTCTTATTGTCAATGAAAACCAGGTTTTACGGTATATCGACCTACGGTGGATGAGGGAGAGGGGGATATCAATAAAATCCGTTTTGGGATCCTAGAAGACGATTACGACCATTTTTGGCCATGTCAGAAATTAACTTTTTTTCCCCTCCAAAATAAAAAAATTTTTTACTCAGCTCGATATAGACCAAAATTATACGAATTTAGGAAATAGATTTCGATTGGCGTGCTATTTGATATTCCAGAGTGATGATGACCTCTGGTCAAAATTCAGTTGTGCCAGAATTTGGAGGAGGGGGTGCCAAGGAGCTGAAATGCCAAAACTTGTTCCTCTTTCAGCCAATCGATAGACAACCAAAAGTTATATAACATATCCAAAAATCAACTTCCTAGGACAATTAGAAAGAGAGATATGTGAGTTTTTGACCTTTTTGACCTTGGAAAAGTACGGTTCCTTCTCTATCTCCCTACGACATTGAGCCAGGAAGTTGAAATTTGGTATGCAGGCGGCGAATAGAGGTAGGAGAGGGGGGTATGAACGAAATCCGTTTTGGAATCCTAGAAGACTAAAACAATTTTTGGCGATGCGATGTCGATCATTTATTCCCCTCCCCCGCCAAAGCCATTTGCTTTGCTCAATACAGACCGAAATCGGTCAAATTTTGGCGGTAAGCTTGGGTTTGGCAGCGGATTTGATATTTTTGATTGAGGAGGACCTTGGATCAAAATTAAATTGCGCCCAAATTTGTGGGAGGGTGTGCTGAGGAGTTAAAATTGCCAAAATTGTTTCTTTTTGAACCGATTGATAAGCAATCCAAAGTTGTATGACATATCCAAAAATCAGCCTTCCATTTCAATTAGGAAGGGAAATATGAGGCCTTTTCCCCTAATTGATCTTGGAAAAGGGCTTTTCCTTTCCTATCATCCCTCCAAATTGGGCTAGAAAGTTGAAATCTGGTGTGTACGCTTGACAGGGGCTCTCCAAATCTTCACACTCACAGCCTCGAAAATGAAGTTTTTTTGATCAGTTTTTCTTATTTTTTGAGTTTGTTCCTCGCATAACACCCCTCCAACTTGATCCATAGGGGTGAAATTTGGCGTACAGATTTAGTATAGGTCTTAGATATCGGGGGGGGGGAGGGTTTCAGCTATTCATTTCAATATCTACCTGTACCAATTTCTGTCATAAAGTAAGGGACGGGCTCGGGTGCAAAGAACTTTTTGGTTATTTTGGCTTTTCCCTACCCCACCCTCTCAGGCTGAAAAAATTAAATTTTTCTTGAAAATGGAGGTATCGAGTCCAAGAATAAGCATTTTTTAATGATTGAACATTTCAAATTTTAGTGTTTGTATGCATCGAACACTAAATCCCGGGGGGTTTTAATGTATTGAAATATGTCCCCAAAATTATTTGGATAAAATTCTAATTTCCTACTAAATTTTTAAAAATTTTAAAGATATTGAAAAAAAAATGTCGAAAAAACTAATTTTGGGTGTAAACATGTTTGCTAATTTGATTTTTGGAAAAAATGCTCAAAACAGATTTTTTTACCATTTCTTTGAAAATTTTTGAACTTTGAGTTGAGTGAGTTTTGAAGTCGAAAAAAAAATGTATTTACTTTCGTTTGAATATTTGCTATTTATCTGTCTTTTGAATACGAATTTTATTATTTAATATTTCAATTTGTTTGTGTTTCAGCTCCCTGTGAAAGAAAGTACTGCGCTTACGACGCAGTCTGTGTCCTCGAACCGAACGGTCGACCTGTTTGTAGATGCCCCAGCGACTGTCCATTAACCGAATCTCCAGTTTGCGGTACCGATGGAGTTACCTATAAAAACCTGTGTACCTTACGTTCTACAGCCTGCCAGAATAAATTGAATATTCGAGTTCAGCATGGAGGAGAATGCCGTAAGTTTTTTAATTAAATATTTTCAAAAATCGATTTACTCGGAATTTTATGAAAAACTGTACTCACGTATTATGTGTACGATACGTTGGTACTACGTTGATAAGTATGTACTTATGCTTTTCTTATCTTTGATAGTGTTTCTTGAACACGTTGATCTTAATAAGGTGAACGGAAGCACGATTTTGATGGAATTTTTTGTTTACGTTTCCAACGATAGGGTGAAGATAATGGTGGTAGGCTTTGTTGTTGGTTATACGAATATGGCCTTATGTAAGGATAACTAGAGATATAGTCTAAAATGTGATCATGTGTGTGTGTACTGTGTATGGTTCAGATAGTGTTTGTTTTTTTCTCGTCACATTGATTATATCACGTGAAAAATTATTTCGTGGCTTAATGCTTGCTTCTTATACAGATGAGCGTATTGATAAAGATGTCGTAGTAGAATATAATTAAATGGCCAACTGTAAAATAAAGCATCACGATGCGTTGCTTTTTGAGCCCGACGCCAAATCTACGATGTTTTTTCTTGCTTAATGGTAGGGCTACCTGTAGTTATTAGAGTAAATAGCTGAACCCCCCTCCCCCCAGAATACACATATAAAACTCCTACTAAATGTAAATACCACATTTCAATTTCCTACTACAATTTGGAGAGGAGATATGTGTCAGATAAACTTAAAAAATTAAAAATACCACCTAAAAAATCACTTTTTCGAAGTAGGGAAGAAATGCAGTAGAGATGAAAAGTTAAAACTTCCTAGAAGTACATCTAAGATCCTTACCAAATGTACATACCAGATTTCAATTTTCTAGCTCAATTTCGTTGAGAGATATGCGTGGGATAAACTCAAAAAATGAAAACATCTCAAAAAATCACTTTTTGGGGCTGTGAAAGAGTGCCATAGAGCTTAATAGTTGAAACCCCCTAAAAGCACATCCAAGATCTCTAATAAATGTACATACCAAATTTCAGTTTCATAGCTGAATTAGGAGGGGAGATATGTGTTGAACAAATTCAAGAAATAAGGAAAACAGCTTTAAAAATCAATTTTTTGGCTATGAAAGAGTTCCATAAGGCTGACAAGTTGTAACCTCAAAAGGTATATCTAGGACTCCTACTGAATGTACATGCCAAATTATAATGTGGTAACACGATTTTCAGAGGATATATATGTGGAACAAACTCAAAAAATAAGGAAAACTAACAAACATGAACCTTTTCAGGGTTGTACAATAGCCAGGGGAGTGCAATGGGGTCTGAAAAATTGAAACCTGTAAGAGCACATATATGGCCTGTACTAAGTCTACATACCAAGAAGAGAAAAATTCATTTTTGAAAGTCAAAAAAGGGGAAATCCTCTTATATCCTTTTGTAATGAATCTAAAAGGCTGAATGGCCATCAAAAGTTGATGGTCAACTGTGGACTGTCAAGAGTTGACCATCAATTATGGACCTTCAACTTCCACACCATCAAGATTTGAACTGTCAACTCTCAGTTGTTCAAATCCATCAACACTCGACTATCAATAGTTGATAGTCAACTGTAGACTGTCTAGAGTTGACCAACAATAGTGAACCATCAAGATTTCGATTGTCAACTCTTAATGGTGCAAATCCATCAACACTTGATGACCATTAATAGTTAATAGCCAACTGTGGACTGTTAAGAGTTGACCAACAATAGGGAACCATCAAGATTTCGATTGTCAACTATTAACGGTGCAAATCCATCAACACTTGATGACCATTAATAGTTGATAGTCAACTGTAGACTGTCTAGAGTTGACCAACAATAGTGAACCATTAAGATTTGGATTGTCAACTATTAACGGTGCAAATCCATCAACACTTGATGACCATTAATAGTTGATAGCCAACTGTGAACTGTCTAGAGTTGACCAACAATAGTGGGCCATCAAGATTTAGACTGTCAACTTTCAATGGTACAAATCCATCAACAATTGACCATCATTAGTTGATAGTCAACCGTGGACTGTTAAAAGTTGACCAGCAATATCCGAACTGCCAACATCTTGAACGTCAGCTTGAAGTTATAGAAGAAAATGCTGAGCAAATTTTTAAAGTTCTTAATGTTATCACACACTTGGTTCCATCAGAGGTCCTAATTTCATCTGAAGTCACATAACTTTTAAAAAAATTTAGATTTCTTTTCAACATTAGAAATTTTGAAAATTGCCTATCATTTTTTTCATGACATTTAACTTTTTCGTCGAACATAATCCAACTGGTGACAATTCATATGTAACAAGCCAAGAACAGTTGATCATCAGTGTTGAGGCCATCAATATCCAAACCATCAAAATCTAAACAATCTGGTTTTTGACTGTCCAGACTTTGGTGGTCAACTGTTGACGAATCGACTGTAGAATGCGCTATTAAACATCTTTCGATGTTAATAAATATCTGACGTGGCCAAAAATGGTCGTAATGGTCTTCTGGGACCCCAAAATGAACATTGTTGATGTTCCCGATCTCCCTCATCCGTCATAGGTCGATAGGTCGTAACAACCTGGTAGTTTTCATTGACAATATGACATAGAAAATTAGGCTAAAAAATAAAAAATAATGAAAATATCAAACTTGGGCAGAAATGGTCTCAGCGTACTTCCGGGATCCCAAGAGGGATTTTGTTGATACCCGTCCCCCCGTAATAGTCTGGTTTTCATTGACAATATGACATAGGAAATCAAGCTAAATAGGGCCGGTAACAACATCCGAATGTGATCAATTGTTGAAAAAAAGATTACCTAAAGCTAGATAATGTTGCATGCGTCGTTCTTTTTCCCCTTAAAAAAATTCTTTTCTACGGCTGCGGCCGTTGGCGAATGTCTAGCCTTTTTAAATATTCATGCATTTGGAAGAGAGCAAAAAAAAAAGGCAAATCGTATAAGGAAGGTTTTGAATTAACGTCTACGACATCGTATGTAGATATGGCTCGTTCCGGGCGCGCGTAATTTTTATTCGTGCTTTTGGTTACTTGGTGTTTCATCAATAAGGCTAATTATTCTGAAAAATATACGTGGCGCTGAAAAATGAATGCTTTCTTTTTTTTTTTTTTTGTTTAACCAACTCGGCTGGGAGAGAGGATTAAAGTAGATTACAAGCCATTAGTATACGAGCAGGTTTATTTTCATTGCATCGCGACTACTACAGCCATACTCATTAACTATTCAAGCGATAATGTTCTCTGTACAGTATATTTTTTTACCAGCTACTGTAACGTTGGTGGGTTAGTTGGACGAAAAAAAAAAGATGCTAATTGAGTAAAAGTGAGGGGTATTATTTTTTTTATTTATTTTGAAAGGTAATACGTGCGTTTACGTATGTACCTAGACCTAAGTATACATACAGTGTGAGGTAAATAAATGGTTAAAAATGTATTGTTCAACGGAAACACACCCTAGCTCCATATCCTCTTGGTTAGTTGATGTAAAAATAAGTTAACCAAAGGACGAGCTATTAGCAAGATTAATTTATATACGTACGAAAAGTCGAAAGTGTATGATTTAAAAGAAACAAGGCGTTACGTTGCGCTAATTTACCCATAAACGTGTAAGCCTATGCTTATGGAAGGGTGAAAAAAAATTTTTCCCCCGTTGTCGTAATAGTGTAATAAAAAGAAACAAGATAATGTCGGCGTTTACGCAACACTACTTCATAATGGGCGCGATAAAAAGAAATGGCGTAATTTTAAATGGCCTCGCGAGTGTATCTTAAAGTCTGGTAAAATTAAGTAAAACGCGGACAATTATTTTAATAATTTTTCGGCGTGGTAGTTCGCCGAATGGGGGAAACGCTAAGATAGGATGAAGAACCGAGGGGAAAAACTGAGCCGATGGGGAGTAATCGATGAGAAGGAGAAGTACTTAATGAATTTTTTATCGTTGCGTTACGACGTGACTTGTTGATATAGCGAACGAGTGAGTATTATTTTTTTCTACCTGAAAAATTTACTGAACGGTGTTAAACAATGGTAGAAAATTCAGTGCATAGAAAAGCGTGATCAGGCTCGGCGAGAAAAGGTACATCGGGAGGTGTTTTTAAGGAGCCAACGGAAAAAGATCAAGCTGAAAAATTGACCCACTTGTGGTATCTTGAACAACGAATTGAAACTGTTTAAAATTTCCTCTATTAGAGAAAAGTTGATAAGAAAGCATCAAAGACCTTGTTTTAGCACGAGGTTGAAGTATTTTACGAGCTTTTCACTCTTACTCAGCTAAATTATCAAAGTTTGAATAAGTGTTCAATAGAGCTGAAATGTCGAACCCTTGAAACGCACATCTAGAAATCTTACTAAATACAAATACCAAATTTCAACTTCCTAATTCAATTTGGTGGGAAATTATGCGAAAAACGAAGTTTTGAAATCAGAACAACTAACCAAAAAACACATATTTGGGGCTGTGGGGGAGTACAATGGAGCTAAAAAGTCGGAACTTTCGAAAGGCACATTTAGAATCCCTACTAAATGTACATATCAAATTTCAACTTCTTGGCTCAATTTAATGGGGAGATAGGTGAAGAACAGCCCTTTTTCAAGGTCAAGAAGGGGGAAAACTCTCATATCTCCCCTTCTAATTGACCTACGAAATGTATTCTTGAATATGTTATGCAACTACAGATTCTCTTTCGATTGATTCGAAAAGAAACAATTTTTGCATTTTTGGGTTCTCAGCACCCCCTCCTCCAAATAGGGGAGACAACTGAGTTTGGATCCTAGGTCATCCCCACTCGTATATATCTAATTCGCCGCCACACTGAGTCGATTGACCGAATGGGAACGATTATGGTCGGTATTGAACAGAGTAAATGATTTTAGTGTTGGGGGATAAAAAAAAAATAAAAATGAATATCTGATGTGGGAAAATAGGGTTTGTGCTCTTCTAGGACCCCAAAACGGATTTGATTGATATTCCCTCCTCATCCTCTGTAGGTCGATGGACTGTAATAGCCTCGTTTCCATTTTCAATATGACATAAAAAATGAGGCTACTTAAGTAAGGCTCAAAAATGGGTAGATTCGGTTGCATAATTAATATTTGTAGGAGCACAAAAATATATACAGTGTTCCGCTTGGACAGTACTTCCCTCATACTGCAAATAGAACAGCGCAAGTTAGACTTATGTATATCTTTTGCCTATTCTAATCATTGCAGGGACACAGATACGCGAACCTGAATTTTTCCCCTTCAAAATATGAAGTCATTTTCAAAAATTTATAACTTTTTATCAAAAAATACTGGTGACATCTGGTTTACACCAATGTGTAATATGTATGCTGTAGTATTTCCAGTAAAAAATTTGGGAGTGAAGGTTCAGTAGGTCGTGAGGTAACTTGAATAATGTAAGAAAAAACACTAAAATTTTGCAAAAAAATTTCAAAATTTTTGTCCTTAATTTTTACAAAAGCTATTATAAGTGTCTAATTAGAGAATTTTTCTTAGAGTAATAAGGGACCTTCCACAACTTTTGCATGATTATATTTTCTCCAAGTTGTTTTGAAAAATTGTCACTTTAAATTTTTTCAGGGGGGGGGGGGCTTATTACTTCAAGAAAAATTTTCCAACTAGATGATCATTAGAGCTTTTCCAAAAATTAAGGTCAACAATTTAAAATTTTTTTAATGAAATTCTAGTTTTTTTTTCTTACATTATTCGGGAGGTTTTACGAACTACTCAATCTTCACTTTCAATTTCTTTACTGGAAATGCTGCACCATATACGTTAATTTTCAGAATAAACCAGACATTTCTAGCATTTTTGGATAAAAAGTTATACATTTTTGAATATGATTTCGGATGGGGGAGGGGAGATATTCACATGTGTTTATCATTGCGCCTGTCATGATTAGAATAGGCAAAACTTTAAACATATGTTTTACTTGTGTTGCTCTCCTTGGGATATGAAGGAAGTTCTATCGAGGTGGAACACCCTGTAGATCTGGTGGAATAACCGATATGTGCTGGGGCACCAAACGGTATATTCGGTTCCAAATCCAATATTCGTAAAGACTCTAAAGTTTGTAGATTTGACTGCATATTTGAAGTTTAAAAAGGCGCAAAAATGTGTAGATTTGGCTGCATACCCAAAATTTGCGTTCATCATCAACGAGATGAGTCATCGTCAAGGATCAATTCATATTTTTTTACTGTGTTTTATGTATTGCGATTCTTCAAGATCCTGTTAATTTTGGGTATGCTACCATATCTACGTATTCTTGAGTCTCTGAACATTTACATATTTTTGCTTACAGATTTTGGTTGTGCGCCTAAATTTACATTTTTTGTGTATCTACAATCTGCTTATTTTTTACTACAATTTTGTGTACCTGCAAGTATTGGTAGAAAAACCCGATCTGCATATTATTTGTACCTTTGCGAATGTTAAGTACGCAATAAGGTAGGAGAAATTTTGCTTTTTTTTTAAAATTTGCCAACGGTCGGGTCATAGCAGTTGCGAAATAACCTCAAGAGCATAGTGGTAAAAATTTCAACTCTCCAGTTAAATTCTTTTAACTTGTGAAATTGATAAAAAAATTCTAAAAACCATGGAAGAATTCTCTCTTGACATGAATGTAAAACATAAATTCCAGATGATTAAGCGCAATATTTCGAATTTATTTCCCATTGATTATTTTTAAAACCCCCTCTTCCTTCTCTCTTCAAATTTTCCTGAAAATTTTCCTGATCACATAATATCCAAAATATTAAAATTTTTTTACTTAAGTATACTGGACACTTAATTAGTCATTATTTTTTCAATTTCTAGTCAATTGAAACATGAAATGGATTTCTCATCTCATCTTTCTTGTTTTCTTTTACCAATCTTTTTTTTTTTCATGAGAAAAAAAAAATATCTGTTTATTTTCAAGTCGAAAATAAAAGCG
This sequence comes from Ferrisia virgata, assembly GCA_900060175.1. NCBI lineage: Eukaryota > Metazoa > Arthropoda > Insecta > Hemiptera > Pseudococcidae > Ferrisia > Ferrisia virgata. Next base: position 24,983 of record FIZR01007887.1, read on the forward strand.
AATAAATTTCCTTTCCCAAAGTCAGGATATTAATCTTGGCGACGAAAATCACTCGCTAGAAAGTGGAAAAAAGTGAGAAAATTTCCTTTTTGAAAATGCCATCATCTTATCGTTGTCATCGTAATAAAAAGACATTGAGAAAGGGCGCGACGAGCTAATATCACTATTCGAGAAATTTTTTCTCTCATTTTTTTTTTTCTAAAGAGAAGATGAAAAAAAAACACGATAAAAGTGAGAGGTAAAAAATCTTGATAATGATTTTCACGCCTTATAATACGTACATAAAATTAGCGATATAAAAGAAAATTAACTTTTCAGCTGCCATCATTCGTATATTAGGTAATTAATTCAAGTTTTTTAGTTTTCCATGCTGGTTTTTTTTTTTCTTCGTCGCGTCGCGCGTCGCGTAGCATCGGTTACGATTGCGAAAAACAAGGTGAAAGAAAAAAAAGAAAAAAGTAAAAGAAAATCACGGATCTCGAGCTCGGCGACGGACGCGACGCAGTTGTTTATTTTCTTTTTAAAACGCAAAGTTATAAGTTTTTAATTAAAAATTATTTTCCATTCTGATTTGGCGAGGCGAATGTTTTCTTCTATTTTAATGAACGGTGAGGACATTAATAAAGTTTTTTTTTTCTTTCGTTAGCCCGATTCGTAATAGAGAAAAAATGGATTTCTTTTCACCATTAGCAAAGTTGGCCGTTTGATAAAAGTTCGATTGAATAGAATTATGACAGCGCAGTAAAGCACAAGGATGGGAAAAAACTTTTCGCGAGTTTTGTTAAGAAAACTGTCTCATCTTGGAAATTTTTCAGTCTGGTAATTTAATAGGATTTTCGAGTCACCGATGCGCTGCGTGCTGTTCATTTGAAGACGACTTGATTAAAAGCCTTCGTATTTACTTACTTATATTTAGTTTGCGGTTGAAAATTTCGCACATTGAGTTGTGCAAAGAATATTTCTTTCTATCGAGGAGGTGACAAGTTGAGCGTAGTATGAAGATGGGGTGGTTGCCTGGCGTGGAAGTGAAAAGAATAAAATTGTGACGCGGCCTGTAGATAAACTGCACCTACAAAGTGCAATCATTTTAGCTCAAAATTAGCTCGTACACGGTCAAAATTTATGGAAAATGGAAATTTTGTATGTTGGCATTGTAAAATATTCATTTCAATATACTTGAATTTCCCTAAAATTCACGCATATTTTGTCTTCCCTTTTAAGGACATAGGGTGCAAAGTTTGGTTTTTTGACAATTACTCCCCAAATAACGCATTTCGAAAAAAAATGTTGGAACAAAAGTTTTAAAGCATTGAAAAACAAACAAAATTCAACTTTGAAAATCTCCAATTGACAAAAATAATTCTCAAAAATCTGCTTAATTCACGTTTAGTAGCATTTTTCTTGCATAGTACCTCCCACTATTATGTGAAATGAGAAAAATGGTGGATTTGCCCTTTCACATTAATGAAGAAGGAGGGGAGATCTTCCCTTCTGAAAAATACAACTTTCTCAAAACATGAGTCTATTATACTAGAAAAAAAAATGGTTCAAACTAGAAGAAGCAATGGTGCTAAGAAGTCGAAACCCGCAAGAAGTACATCTACGGCCCCTATTAAATCTACATACCGAATTTGAATTTTATAGCTCAATTTGGAGGGAAGTTATGGGAGGAACAAACTTGACAAAAAAAGAAAATCGACAAAAAAATTGCAATTTTGGGGCTGTTAGGGAGTGTAATAGGTCTGAAAAGCAGGATCTCCCAACAGGCACTTCTATGGCCCTTACCAAGTTTACATACCAAATTTCAATGTCCTACTTCAATTTAGTGGAGAGATATGCAAGTAACAAACTCAAAAAATAAGAAAAACCGACAAAAAATAACCTTTTTGGGTTTGTGGTAGAGGGGGGGGGGTCTGTAGTGGATCTGAAAAATCGAAACCCCACAAAAATTACTTCTGTGCCTTTTACTTTGTCTAAACACCGAATTTTATTTTTGTAGCCCAATTTGGAAGGGATGTATTGAAGAAGCAACCCTTTTTCAAAGTCAGTAAGTGCAAAAAGCCTCATATCTCCCCTCCTAATTGACCTAGAATGCTGATTTTTAGAAATGTTGTACCGTATTGGATTTTCTATCGATTTGTTTAAAAAGAAATAATTTTTGCTGTTTTAACCCCTCAGCATCTACTCCTCCAAATTTGGGCATAGCTGAACTTTGACCCGAGATCATCCCCATTCCAGAATATTAAATGGCACGTCAATCGGATCTTATTGCTCAAATTTGATCAATTTTGGTCGGAATCGAGCTGAGTAAATAATTTTTCAATTTAAAAAATAAAATAAAAATGAGAGTAAATATTTTGACATGGCTAAAAATGGTCGCAATGGTTTTCTTGGACCCGAAAACGGATTTTGTTGATATTCGCCCTTCATCATCCACCGTACAGTGATAGACCGTAATAGCCTGGTTTTTATTGACAATATGCCATAAAATTTTCGGCTGAAAAGTGACGCTTGAAAATTTCTCCAGAAATGAATAATTTACGCCTAGGCGAGTCAGATTTAAATTCCAGCGTGCCAAAAACTGAATCAGGGTTCGATTTTAATGACTATTTGACCATTGGACTCAAATTGGGCTTCTGAAAGGGAGGTTAAAAATCCAAACCTTTCATTTTAAGGTAAGTGGACAGTTCAACATTTTTCTTAGCCCCAAAAATGAAATTTTTTGGTCGATTTTCCTTATTTTTTTAGTCTGTGCCTCCCATAACCTTCCTCCAAATTGAGATAAGGAGTTAAAATTTGGTATGTAGATTTGGTAGGAGTCCTATATATGCTTTTTGCGGGTTTTCGACTGCTCGTTGCACCTCCTAGTCTGAATCATTTTTTTGAATTTTATAGCATAACAGACTCATTTCTTGGGAAAGTTGTTTTTTTTTTGAAGGGTAGGCCTCCCCTCCCTCCGCACTAATGAAAAAGATGTGGCCCAACATTTTTCTCATTTTACATAATAGTGGGAAATACTATGCAAGAAAAATGCTACTAAATGTGAGTTGAGCAGATTTTTGAAAATTATTTGTGTCAATTGAAGATTTTCAAAAACAATTTCAACATTGAAAGATGTTTAATAGCTCATTCTACAAAAGTCCGGCAACAGTTGACCATCAATAATTAACTGTTATCATTGTATGACATTAATGAACCGTCAACAGTGTGACGTCATCGTTGGACTGATATCAGTGGATAGATTTTTATAACCAGGGATGACATCAGTGGCCTTATTTTATGATAGATTGATTCTATGATTTCAAGTTGAAATGTTGAGGAAAATTAGAAATGTTATTAGTAGACCATCAACAGTATGACGTCATCATTGGACTGACATCAGTGGACAGATTTTTATGGCTTTGAATGTCATTAGTGGACTTATATTATGAAGGATTGATTTTATGATTTTAAGTTGATACATGGAGGAAAATTAAAGATGTTTGAAGTTGACTCATCAGAACAGTGGACCTTGACCTTGAATCGATTTCATGATTTTGAATTAAAACGTCGTCATCCGTTGACCCGCCAACAGTTGAGCGTGATCCTGAATAGATTTTAAGATTTCAAATTAAAATGTCGAGAAAAATTAACTGCCTTTGACCCCGAGTTGATTTTATGATTTTATGTTGAAATGTTGAGAAAAATTAAAGATGTTTAAAGTTGACCCATAAGCAGTTGACCTTCACTCTAGATTGATTTTATGATTTTAAAATGAAATGTTAAGGAAAATTAAAGGAAATTGAGGCTCAACAGTTGACCTTGACCTGAATTGATTTTAAGGATTCAAGTTGGAAAATTTATTGATCTTGACCCTGGTTAATTATATGAGTTCAAGTTGAAATATTGAGGAAAACATCTAATTTCGAAATTTTAGTATGAAGTCTAAAAATCAAAATCGTTATAACCAAAACGTCACGCTTCCCTCCCCCTCCCCCGCCACTCATTTAACACATATCTATGTCAAAATTACAGATGTTTGATTTTGACCTGTCTAAAGTTGACTATGATTCTGGATTGATTTTATGATTTTTAGTTGAAATTTCGTCATCAGTTGACCCACCAACTATTGACCACAAACCTGCATTGATTTGAAGTTTTCAAGATGAAATGGCGAGGAAAATTAGTTAACCTTGGCCTTATTTGATTTTATGATTTTAAGTTTAAATGTTGGGAAAATGACAGATGCTTGATGGCGCATTCCACAGCTGACCCATCAACAGTAGACTTTGACCCTGGTTGATTTTATGATTTCAATTTGAAATGTTTAGGAGGTGTGACGAAAGTTTATTTGTTCGGAAACGGAGAACGTTAGAGTTAAATTTATACGCACAACGTAAAAAGTATCAGAACTTACATTCTTTCAATGTTTACTCTTCGCGTGCATAGAGTACTTTGTATTTTTCCGATCGCTCTAGCTCCTCCCCACGACCTCCTGTGGAAAAAAGTCAAAGAAGTAAAAATGTTCATTTTTCAATGTTCTACAACTTTTGTTTCAACATTTCCTTTCGTAAGTGCGTTATTTGGGAAGTAATTTCCAGAAAACCAAACTTTGTACTTTGTTGTTCTCCTCTGCCCCGCTTCCAAGAGTAACAAAATACGTATGGATTTTAGGGAAGTTTGGGAATATTGAAATACATATTATTATACAGTACCTCTGTACGAAATTTTCGCTTTTCGTGAATTCTGATTGGGTTAGAATCTAAAAAGTCTGCACTAATACTTGGTACGTAGTAAATACGTGAGAGAGATGAGCCGAGCAAAGTTTAAAAAATATCGACGAAAAAAATTGAAGAAATTCTCGAGGCTATTCTCGTTCGAAGGAGAATAAGAACAAAAAATGGTAATGATAATACGGTTGTCTGTGTTTTCGAGCACGTATATATATATGCATTAGTGTATTATACAATAAATGTATAAGTTAACCGACGACTGTACCGATGGTACGAAAAAAATATAAGGAATATAATGTATATAAGAAGGTGCCTAGGTAGGTTATAGCTATAGCGAGGGTATCAAGCATTTGGAATAGTTTGAAGGCGAATTTTTTCGACTGCTGGATTTTGTCCCCCCCCCCTCTCCGCTATGTACTTCTTATTCGATGCTGTGGAGCTGCCGGCCCCGGACGAATGGTTGGATAGGAATTAATGCGTTTTAAAACGCGAAATAAACGCGTTCAGCCGAAGTATAACTTGTTTTACGTGACTACGAGCGTTTTTCTTTTCGCAGTTGCTTTTTCTCGTTATTTTTGTAGACGTATTATCATTGTTAAAACGTTTCCTTTTACCGTAGGGTTAAGGGTTGGCGTAGTAACAGGGCTCCAAGTGTAACGCACACACACACATACAGTAAAATAACGTTTCACGGCGTGCCGAAAAGAAAAGGTTTTAATAAAATGACGTTTATCTTTTAATAAATTCGTATTAAACTTTTTCTCGAAAAAAAAAAAAAAAAAAGGAAAAAAAACTCGTTGTTATTGCGAAAATTTTTTTCACTCGGTGAATTCCGCTGCTCTCTGATGGCGTTTTATGTATGCGTCGAGTTCGCTTATAGCTTTTCTCGTACGTAATACGAGTAAGGTACATGGTTGGGCGTGTAATTTCAACTCAGTGTCGTGTAAACGCTAATCCGATGGCCATTTCGAGCACGTTTTGTCACCAGCTAGGCAGCAGCTAGGCAGCTAGGCTACGAACTCGATACGTAAATTTGCTCGCCGCCGCGTATCGGTGCCACGTCACCGTGTTACGTTGTTTCAAAATTACCATCGAAAACAAACAAAGTTTTTATATATTTGATTTTTTTTTTATGATTTTCTTTTCTTTTTCTTTTTCTTTTCCTGGTCCATAATCTGTACTGAGATTGATGCTGAGATGATTAGCTCGCCGAGAGTAACTGTCTGGTGCTCCAAACTGGCCATCAAATTACCATAAAGAGTATTTCCTAACCCCCTTAGACCTGAGACCTCTCACACATGTTAAAATACATTCAAGTGTATATTCAGGAGACAGACCCCAAAAATACACAGAATAAGTGTTGGTTGCCTACTCATCCCTAAACTTGTTCTCGGAAATAGAAAATTTGTTTTGGAAAATATTAGTAAAATCCGACAAACCTATGAATGATATTATAAAAATTACATTTAAGAATTATGTAACATGAAATTATGCTCCACTTGATAATTTCTGTTTCATGAATAATGGGGATTCAGTGAAAAAAATTAAAAAAAAAAAGCTCTGAAAAATGAAAAAAACCTGGGCCAACACGGTCCACTTTGGGAACAATTTTCTAAAAATTTTCAAGCAGTGCAAAATATTCCTTAAAAATGTTTTATAATCCATAGCTCTGTACTGCACTAGCAGCATCTTTGAGGAATATTTTGCACTGCTTGAAAATTTTTGGAAAATTGTTCTCAAAAAAAACCGTGTTGGCTCAATTTTTTTCACTTTTCAGTGCTTTTTTTTCAATTTTTTTTCACTGAATCCCCATCATTCATGAAACAGAAATTATCATGTGAGGCATCATTTCATGTTACATAATTCTTAAATGTTCCACATTTAATTTTTGTAATATCATTCATAGGTTTGTCGAATTTTACTAATGTTCTCCAAAACAAAATTTTCCATTTCCGAAAACAAGTTCAGGGATGAGTAGGCAACCAACACTTATTCTGTGTATTTTTGGAGTCAGTCTCCTGAATATAGACTTGAATGTATTTTAACATGTGTGAGAGGTCTCAAGTCTAGGGTCAAAAACAGCCCCTGGCTCAAAATCAATCAATTTTGAACCAAAATGTTACTTACGGTCCAGAAAAATCGCAAAAAATTTTTTGACTTCACACTCTCATTCCTTCCAGAATTATCGCCCCACCAAATTTCTAAATTTCAACACAAAATATCCTCGGAAGGGGGGGGGGGTAAAAATTTTGAAATTTTCACAGATTATACATCTTACTGAGTACTATGAATGAGAATTTTTTGAAAATTTTCGGTTCGCATTTTCCAATTTTTTTTTTTATGTTGAAATTAAAAAAAATAAATTAAAAAAGTTAAGGAGGGACTTATGGCTGGAAATTTTTTTATTATCTTTGTGAGGTAGTCATCTATCACATATATTTTTTTGAGCTTCCAAAAATTGAGTGTAATATGCTTGAAAAAAATCAAAACCCTCAAAAAAACACGTTTTTCACTACTTTTTCACAATTAATAACGCAAATGTACCAATTCAAAGTAAAATTTCGAGTCAATACAAGAATAAATTAAGAAACGTATTAAAAGAACTCCATTTCCAAAATTTCAAGTCCTGAAATACATTTTTCGAATCTTGACGAATTTTTCAAGTATTAAAATTATCTCATTGTCGTGTAAATCGTGAAAATTTTATCTGATTAACGAAAAAAGTTGCAATTTGGTACATGCCCTACTTTCTACCCCCCCCCCACAGCGATTAAAAGGGGTTTTGAGACGTTTCTTAGCCTTCAAGAATTTTTGGACTTTCCCAGTGTTGGAGAACAGTTCCTAAAAATGATAGACATGAACATTAGGATGTTTCTTAAAGTATAAAATTCAGGACCAAACAAAACTTTTCAGTGGGTGAGGTTCCAAAAATTCAAAATTTTATTTATTTTTTTGGTTTTGATTTTTTTTGAAGATGTTGTACTCAATTTTGGAACCTCAAAAAATTAAACGTGGCAGATGACCGCCTAGCAAAGAAAATAAAAAAATTTCTAACCATAAATCTCCCCCTAAATTTTTGAAAATTTTTTTTGAAAATTTCAACACAAAAATTGGGAAAATGTGAACCGAAAATTTTCAAAAAATTCCCATTCATAGTACTCAGTAAAATGTATACTCTGAAAATTTCAAAAATTTTTACCCTGCCCTTCCAGAAATATCGTGTGCTGAAATTTCGACTTTTGAGGGACAATAATTCCGGAGGGGGTGGGACTGGTGGGTAAATTTTTTTTTGCGATGTTTTAGCGATTTTTTGTCAAGTAGCTCAACTTTGAGGGCTCATATTTCGAGATTGATTGTATTTGAGATGAATCTGTCTACGCGGTTTTGTAGATATCTTAAAGGAGATTCAAAACCGATGTTCAAAATTTTAAAAGCTTAAAGTTGAAGAGATGAAAGCTCAACTTTTTAACATGAGTATAAAAGTTGCAAGCTACCGTTAAAATATCTGAAAAAATCACCGCGAATACAACTCTATATGCTTTTTTTCACCAATCAATTTTTAAAACTAGATCTCAACATCCTTAGAATAAGCACAGGGGTTCTCAAATTTGGTCAAAATTCAAAAAAATGGAGAAATTGAAGTGACATATCGTTTTCCACTAATTCGAGGTCGCTGAGTTTGATTTTCGGATTATTTCTCTGATCTGACCCCTCTACGCGCCCTCACCAGCCCCCCCCCACATGGTCAAAATTCAAAAAATTTTAAAAACGAATTGACACCGATTGTTATTAAGTTGAGGTCGCTGAGCATGAATTTTCACTAATTTTTTGTATCCGTGCTCGATGTACCCTCCTCCTCTTTCTCCTCCTTCTCTTCTAGTCACCTGAAAATGGAAAAATACTGGAAAATAATAACATGTACAAATTGATTCTTACTCACAGGGAAAACTTTAAAAAGTTGCCAAAATTTGAAAAATAGACTTTCGCAGCAAAAAAAAATTGTATTTAGCATTTTTGGATGTGCTCTTTTCAACTGTCCAAGTATCATCAAGATTAGAGTCTTACAGTGGGTACACTTCCCCCGTTGGATACATCTATAACAACATACCTGAAAGATAAACTTGTAAGAGGATTTGATAAATGAGATGAAGCATTGAGGATTTAAGGAGCGATTGATTAAGATGAATTATTTGAGAATGTGATGTGCAAATACTCGCTGTGAATCACGTTTCGATTCTAAACAAATTAAAATAACTCAAAGACAAACATGTTGAGTACAAACGTGAGGCACGTACAAAAACCTACAAACTGAATTAAAGAATTGAATAGAATACTCGGTAATTTAGGTATTCGTGTCGTAGTACGTAATACGTATGTGTAAATCTATTCGAATCCGAAGCAATTAAAATTACATTATAATACGTTGTACGTATAGAAGAACGTAAATAGACGAATGCTGTTACGAGATGAAAGCGCCGAGAAAAACAGAGAGAAAACAAGAGATACGAATAGAGCAGATGAAAGTACCCTAAAAAAATAAAAAAATAAAACTAGGTACCTAAAAAATTTCGCGCTTCGCCTTTTTCGCGTCTCCGATACGGCGTTATTTCGTTGTAGAAAAAAAAAACCTCAAATAAATAAATGAGAGAAACGCCGTAGTTTTAAAAGAGATAGGGAGAGCAAAAGAGAAAGAGACACGTTAATAATATACAAAGTCGAAAAGCATGTACTGGAAATAAATTAAAGCGTCGAAATTTGCTAAGTTTACTTTCGCACAGACGATTATGCCGCGTATAAACAATGGAGTCGTCTTTTGTCGAAAACAAAAGGCGAAATTTTAACAATGCTTCGGTTTGTAAATTCCTTTATTGCTACACGGCTACTGGAGGATCCGGCAATGCGATGCTCATTCGTTGTAACCTGCGCCATATCGCTCTCCGCCCGGCCACCTACCAGTAGCTGTGGCTGGCTATGGATGCCATATTAAACCTTCCTCTACTCCCCTACCCTCCTCGGTCTCTTATCCTTTTGCCATCTTCGCGACCTGAGAATTGTCACTTGAGCACGTTGGAAATTGAGCTTTGTAGCCGAGTGTTTCTTTCCATCTTTTTTTCCCCCAGCTCACTATTCCAAGAGGCAATTAGGCAGTTTTATGTTACGACACAAAACGCGAAAACAAAAGTATACCTTGTGAGATGAGTATGAGTCTCGGTAACAATATATTCGAATGTGGGAGATGATTTTTCTAGTCATTAGGTTGAGGTTTTCCATATATATATATATATATATTATTATTGGCAAACGTATAGTACGTTTTATGGATATAGGGTGGTTCGAAGGTATCAGAAGAGATGAAATTTTCATCCAAAAATAAATCAAAAAGATGTGTTACTTGAGAGCAAAAACAAATTTATTCATATTTTTCAAAGAAATCAAACGGTATTGCGATATGGCAACCTGTTGCTGAAGTTATGGTGGTGGGTTGAGATGTCGGTTTTCTCAACACCTTCCAATTTCAGGCCTCGTAAAGGCTTTTGATCAAAACATCGCAAGCGATATTTTTTAGCCTAGTTTTCCTGATATATTACAATCATGAGAACTGAAAAATAGCATTGTAGGTTGGAAGAATTCAACAGGGCTAAAAAGTCGAAACCCCTAAATGGCACATCAAGTGTCTCTACAGACGGGCATATTTAATTTTAACTTCCTAGTCCTATTTGGAGGGGAGTTATGCGAGGAACAAATTCTAAAAATTAGAAAAATCGACTTAGAACCACATATTTAGAGGTGTGAAAGAGTGAAATGAGGCTGAAAAGTCCAGACTACCAGAAGGCCCATGTAGAGTCCGAACTAAACGTACATACCCAATTTCAACTTCCTAGCGCGGGGAGATAGGGGGCAGCCTTTTTTCAAGGTCAAAAAAGGGAAAAACCCCCATATCTCACCTCCTAATTGACTTAGCAAGGTGATTTTTGGATATGTTATGCAACTTTTGATTCTCTATCAATTGGCGTAAAAAGGGGCAATTGGCGTTTTTGACCTCTCCGCCCCCTCCTCCTAATTGGGGCATAACTATGTGAAAAAATTGCCCAACTCAAGATTTTAAGAAGCAACCAGCGATCCAAAAAACTTTCAGGTGTAAAAAAAATATCGAAAAATTTCAATTTTTTGGATCGCTGCTCCTTCAAATCTTCAGCTGGGCATTTTTTTCACATGACAGTTTTTACTCACTGCTATATTCTCAACCTCTGCCCAACCTTATATAACTTTTTTCTAAATTGTACGCTTTTGATTTATGTTACTTGTTGGTTTTTCTTGTTGATAACACTGCTACGAAAAACTAGAAATTTTCTTGTAAAAAAAAAATGCAGTGTGTGTAAGAGTAAGCAACTATTCAAACAAATCGGCGTCGTACAAGTCTAACCGTTCCCACTAGCCCTGATGTGGCACTTATTTTGGACTGTTGAATATCAATTTTTTCTCTCATAATTAGAATATTAATCGGATTTGATATATGTGAGTGAGGATGACCTTCGGTCAAAATTCAATCATGCCCCATTTTGGGGGAGGGGGTGCTGAGGAGCCAAAAACACAAAAATAGTTCTGTTTTGAGTCAAAGAGAACCCAAAGTTGTATAACATATTCGAAAATCAGCCTCCTAGGGTAGTCAACCTCCACATCAAAATGAGTTGGGAAGTCGAAATTTGGTATGTATGTTCAGTAAAATCCCTAGATGTACCTTTTTGGGGTCCCGACTTTTCAGTTCCATTGCACCCTCTCAAAGCCTCGAAAATGTGGTGTTTTGGTCAGGTTTCCTCATTTTTTGAATTTTTTGGGTTTGTTTCTTGATAACTTTCCCCCAAATAGAGCTGAAAAAGTGAAATTTGGTATGTACATTCACTAGAGGACTTGGATGTGCCTTTTGGGGGTCCTGACTTTTCTGCTCCATTGTACCCACTTCACAGTCCTGAATATATGGTTTCTTGGTTGATTTTTAGCCCAATTTTCTATGTCATATTATCAATCAAAACCAGGCTATTACAGTGTATCGACCAACGGCGGATGAGGAGGGAGGGGGAAATATAGACATTATTCGTTTCGATTTTTAGCCATGTCAGATATCTATTTTTATTTTATTTTATGTATTATTTTTTTTCCAGAATGTTGAAATCATTTACTCCGCTTGATACCGACCAAAATCGCTCTAATTCGGTCAATCGGCTCAATTTGGCATATGAGTGAGGATGATCAAGGGTCAAAATTCAGTTTTACTCCATTTTGGAGGAAGGGGTGCTGAGGTGTCAAAAACTCAAAAATTTATCCTTTATTGTACAGCGTGTCCAAAAATTAACCTCCCAAGTCAAATAGGAAAGGAGATGTGGGGGTTTCCCCATATTTGGCCCTGAAAAAGGGCTGTTCCTCCCCTATCTCCCCACCAAGGGGACCTAGAGACGTTTCAACTTTCTAGCTCCATTTACACCCCACCCCCCAGTGGTTTTTTGATCGCTTTTTCTCATTTTTGAACTTTTTGAGTTTGTTCCTAACATGACTCCCCTCCAAATTGAACTAGGAACTTGAAATTACGTATGCACATTTAGTACAGGCTCTAGATATGTCTTTTGGGGGTCTCGACATTTCAACCCAATTTCGCCCCTTCCCAGCCCCTAAGAAGTGGGTTTTTGATAGTTTTTTCTTATTTTTTGAGTTAGTTCCTCGCATAACTCCCCTCCAAATTAGACCAGGGACTTGAAAAATTACGTATGCACACTTAGTAGGGGCTCTGGGTGTGCATTTAGGGGGTCTCGACTTTTCAGCCCTATTTCACCCCCTTACAGTCCTAAATATATGCGTTTTTTGGGCGATTTTTCTTATTTTTTGAATTTGTTCCTCGTATAACTCTTCTCCAAATTAAGCTAGGAACTTGAAATTAGAAATGTATATTTAGTAGGGACCTTAGATGTGCCTTTTGAGGGTTTCAACGCTTTAGCTCCTTTGAACCCTTCCTACGCGCCGTGCTGATTAGGAAAAAAGCACCGCTTCAATTCTAATGGTTGTAATATATTACGAAAATCAGGAAGCAATGCTTATTTTTCTATTTTGTAATGTTCGTTCCTCGCATAACTCCCCTCAGAATTGTGCTAGGCTTCCCTCAGAATTTGGCTAGGAAGTTGAAATTAGGTATGTACAGTTAGTAAGGAGCCTACATGTGCCTTTTGAGGGTTTTGACTTTTTAGCTCGATTGAATCAATTCTCATGATTATAACATATCACGAAAATCAGACTGAAAGTACACCTCAAAGCGTCCTATGGTTTTCTCATAAAATTCAAAACCTACGATACATTCGTAACTTGAAAAGACAACTTTAAAGATGTTTTCATCTCTTGGTATTGCATTTTATTCCAAGTACTACACCATTCATTTGATCTTTTTGTTTCTCGTACTTCTGTGCAGTACGATGTGATCTTCATACGTATTCATCTGCCTTTTCTTCCCCTCTACCCATCCATTTATACCATTTCGCAGACCGCAAAAGCCAACGATGTAAATCTCCACGAGTAAATGTACAGAGACTGTACGAAGACGCGACGGTGAAATTTAGCCACCGAAACGACACCACGATAGAGAATTGAATTTCACGGTCGAATTTTGGCATCGGTGCTGCGGTGTCGAGTCGCAACACCATCTCGACCTAGGCGACGTTTTAATTAAAACGATTTTTCTGCCAGATTCGAATTATGTGTGTGTGTGTGTGTGTGTGTGGCCGAAAAGCAGCGTATACGGTTAAGATACGAATACGACGACGAGATAGACGACATTCTACTATAATGCTGTTTCCCCTTTTTAGGTAGTATCTCTCTATCTCTCTCTCTCTCTTTTCGTATGTTACACATATCTAATTCCAATTTAACGAACGAAATTCAATATAGTATATCAAACGTATAGGTAGGTAGGTAGGTAGCTAGGTACTGGGTAGCTCGGTATCTACCTATAGATAGGTGAATCCGATTTACACGTTAATTATTAAAGCTTCTACGCGATATACGTATATTATGTGTACTATATTGTAATATAAGTATATTTGATGAAGGTATAGCAGATTTGTAGTTAGCTAGGTGTACCCAAAATATTTGAATGGAGAAGACACGAGTGTCGTTGAACCTCTCACTCTCTTCTTGCGTTCAACGACGCCAACGTGTTCTAAAAATTACAACAAGGAGTACTGTATACCTATCTTTGTATTTTCATATAGCTCTTTACGTCTCGTCTCTCTATGGTAGCTTCTAGGTAGGTATATATATGTATATTTATAACAACACACGCACCGAAAACCAAAGCAATGAAATCGCGACGTAAGATAATGTTTTAACTCTTATCTTTTATACATATGCGTAGTATTTCTTACAAAATACACGTATCTAGCTAGTAGCTACCTACCTATCCTTTACCTATCTACATAGGTAGACATATGTACGCTCGGTGCATTATCTGCGTGTGTGTGTGTGTATATGTATAATATTTTAGTACGGAACGGGACGCGGGCAGAACGGCACGCCGCCGCCACATGGTACACGTAAATTAGAGAAAACGTAGGTATATTGTAACACGTTTCGCCTTCATTTTCAGTATTTTATATTTCGCGAGTACCTAACCTACCTACCTATCTACCCATATATATATATATATATATGTATATCTACCTACTAAAACAAGGCGACACGTTTGCCAAACTTTTTTCTTCCTTTTGTATAGTGTAAGTTTATTATACGCGATGTTGTTTTCGCGTTTTCGTAAACTTTCTCCATCGAAATTTAGCGTATTTTCAAAACCAAGCTTCGGCTTGAGCGAGAAAAGCAGGTTAGGAAGCGGTTTTATGGTGACATTTTGTCGTTCTAGTTTCGATGGTGTGATTTGTATACAGCCATGTATATCACTGTACGAAGATAAATAATTGTGTGATTTGTGGATACGAAGACGTAAATAGCATGCTTGGGTGTGCTGGCAAAAGTTATATCATTTTTTGAAACGTAAACTGATTCCGAGTACGAGTCTTTTCTTTTGGTTTTACAACTAATGAATTTTTTAATCAGTGAAACAAAAAAGTTGGATACATTTTAGGTGAGGGGGGAGAGAAGGGATCAACCTTTTAATACTCTGTTGTATTTTTTAAATTTTTAGTAATTTTTCGCTCTGTATTCAGCAATTTTTCATTACTTTTTTGCACAAGTTAGTTAAAATCTAGTATTTTTTAACATGTTTTCGTTACATTTTGTAACTTTTCTTCAATTTTAAGCATTTTTGTCGTAATTTACGTAGATATTCATTTAATTTTTTTCGGAAATTTTCGTAAAATTTTGTAAAATTTCTCAAGTTTTTTTTCAATTTTCCAAAATTTTCTCTATTTTTTTTCATTTAACGTACAAATTTTCTGTATTTTTAATTGTTTCTCTTTTTTTTTTGTTCAATTTTCAACAATTTTTCATGATTTTTCTTCGCATATTAGGTGAATTTTCACGTTTTTCAACATTTTTTGTCCTAAATTTTGATGATTCGCTGTATTTCTGAGAATTTTTAGCGATTTTAATGCTTTTTCGACAATTTTTCTTACATTCTTTTTCACATTTTGCATAGATTTTCGTTTTTTTCAACATTTGTTTCATAAAATGTTGTGAATTTTCACTAATCCTAGAAATTTTTCTTGATTTCTTGCCGTAATTTACGTAAATTTTCATTTTTTCCCACTTTTTTTCGTAAATTTGTTTTGTAAATTTCCAAAATTGTACGTGTTTTTGTAAACATTTTTGTTCAATTTTCCCAAAAATTTTCAAGAGTTTTATTATTTTTCAAATAAATTTTCATATTTTTTCAACACTTTGTCATTATTTTCGATAAATTTTCTGTACTTTAGCGAATTTTTCTATGCTTTTTTGTTACTTTTCTGAGCAATTTTCCATGGTTTTAGGAAATTTAACACAATTTTTCACAACTTTTTGTGAATTTTGTTGCATTTTCGCAATTTTTTAAACATTTTAAACAATTTTTTGTCCCGTTTTCAACAATTTTTTAGATTTCCTATGGTAATGTGTAAAGTATACTTTTAAACTTTTGCAACACATTTTTCGTACTTTTGATGAATTTATTGTTCTTTTACGATTTTTTTTCAATCATTTTCATTAGCTTTCAATAATTTTTCACGGTTTCTTATTTTTTACTTTGTTCAAAATTTTTTTGATTCGTTTTCTGTACTTCATTCGGCATTTCAACTTTTTTTTTTTTTGATTTCTTGTTATTTCAAGTCAATTTCCATATTTTTCAATACTTTCAAAAATTTTAGTAATTTTTCTGTATTTTAAAAATTTCTTTTTGTGATTTTTGCTAAATTTACAAACAATTTTTCACAACTTTTACCTCATATTTTGGGTAAACTTTCATTATTTTAAAAATTTTTCTCGTGAATTTTGGTAAATTTTTTGTAATTTATATGCCCTTCTTTTGTTTTATTTTCAACGTTTTTCCATTTTTCTCATATTTTGAGTTAATTTCTATATTTTTCTACATTTTTTAGGAATTTTCCATGCTTTCCAAGTGTTTGTAGTAATTTTCCTCCATTTTCAACATGTTCTCAATTTTTTTTTTAGGTATTTTTGGTTAAACTTCGTATTTTTAACAACTATTCGCAAATTTTGGTAAATTTTTTTGTATTAGTTAGAATTATTTCTTTTCTTCAAAACGACTGAAAAAAATTCTACTGCTGACAAAAAGCTTGGAAGTTGAAGAAACGAATAAATCTTAAGAAAATAGGGGTAGTCTTTTGATGGTTGAAAATTGATTAATTTTAAAGTGTAAGATTTTTCCATCGAGAAAGGTCCGTTCAAAAAATTGCCTATTTTCAAAATCAAAAGAATCGTAAATTCGAATTTTATGAATTTGCGACTCGAGCCAAACCTTTGTATAATTCGAAAAGATTGCTTTTGAAAATTCATTTCGCTGTAGTGCTTTCGATTCTGGCGTTTGACCCTTTTGTATTGTGACCTCTATTCTTTGCTACAGAAAGTTATTTCAGAAATAAATTTTTTAAATTAAATACACCGAAATTCTTTATTACCAAATATTAGGTATGTTTATAGTGTTGTGAATTGAAAATATCTCGCGAAACTGAAATTTTCTCCGAATCCTCTTTCAATAAGAAGATTAAAGTGAAACCTATTCGGCCAATCGCATAAATTTTTCATCTGAGAAAAATTATCGAAAATTGAATTTTCAATGAGTTAAAATTTACGATAGGTCGACGAACGGAGAAACGACAATACGACGATACAACGACTTCATTTTCTCACTTATAAAAATTCTATGTATTAAGACCTGTCTCCCTTTATTGTGGTGATAGTCGTGTTAATTAAGTTGTACTCATAGGTACATAAGCTATAGGTAAAGCTACGTTTGCCTATACCTAATCTTCATTTATAGCGAATCGTTCTCAAGGCTGAATTATTCAAATATCCAATTTCGATTCGACTATATTGCTACGTATTTTGGTTTACGTATAAAGCATCGCATCACAGGCCCCCAGAAGCCCACCCTGCGACAAAGACGAGATATCTTTTCTTTCGAGCCATGTTAATTATTCGTAAATAGCGGGAGAATATGAAGAAGTCGGTGGAACATCAAATGATAGACAATACCGACGCCAAATGCTTCCATTAAAGAAACATCACCCTTTTCTTAAAGCTACCCTTTTTATTCTTTATTCTTTCGTGTAGGTATCTTTAAGGTTAGCTCGCTCAAGATATATATTACGTAGGTAGGCACATCAATAGCGTTGTTAATCTTGAAATTAAATATTCAGTTGAAAAAGAAAGTCTGAACGAAATTCAGGGCACTCTTTATCCAAAATGAAAGTAAAAGTTGAGGGAGGGAATCATAAAAGTAGAGGGCTTTGTAAGCAAAAAGGATAGCATTTTCACTTTCATATTTTTTATCAGGTGGGTCTCTCTGTTCGATGTGTATTTTTTGCCTGATTTTCTATGTTGTTTTTTCAATAAAAACCAAGCTATCATGGTATATCAACGTTAGACAGATTTCTTCCTCTGGAGACTGCAATCAATAATTTGGCTTGATAAGGATCAAAATCGCTCAAATTCAGGCAGTTCAAATAAATTGGCAGCGGATTAGACGTATATGAATCGGGACAAACTTTGAAATAATTGGTCTGAAAAGTCGAAACCCCCAAAAGACACATCTATGGCCCCTACCAAGTCTACAAAACAAATTTCAACTACCTAGCCCTATTAGGAGCCAGATTTAAGGAGGAGGAGCATTTCTCCAAGTTCAAAAAAGGGGCAAAATCCTCATATTTCCCCTCTTAATTTATCTGGGAAGTTACAAATTTGATGGAGAGTGCGGAGGGGCAAGTTCCTGAGACAATTGATACAGAATCAAAAGTTGTGTAACATATCGAAAAATCAGCTTCCTGGGTCAATCTGGAGGGCTGTTCCACGGATATCTCCCCTCCAAATCAAGCTATGGGGTTGAGATTAGGTTCTCAGTATATCTTTTGGAAGTTTCAACTTTCGAACCGGCATCAAATTTGGTTCTTTGGTTGGTATTTCATGTTTTTAAATTTTGCGTCACTTGAATTTTATCTCCAAATTGAGCTGGTGGGTTAAAATTCTATATGTTGATTTAGTAGGTGTCCCAAATGTGCCTTTCTCGGGTTTCAGATACTTCCTCCAATATCTCCTTGCACGTCTACCAAATCAAGAAAAAATATTGCAGAGTGCTCCTTTTTAAAAGTCTGATTTTTTCTGTATGAAATTATCAATGAAAATCAAACTATTACAGACTTTTTATTTACGGCGGATGAAAGGGGGAGTATCAAAAAAAATCCACTCTTGGGATCTTAGAACAGACCATTGAGACCATTTTTCGTCATTTTCGATGTTCGTATTCTGTTTATTTATTTTTGTCCTACACTTTTTTGATGTAAAAATCTTTTTCTCACTTCAATACCGACCAAATTCGATCAATGTTGCGAAACTGGCTTAAATTGTTAGCGGATTGTTATTCTGGAGTAAGGATGAAATCTGATCAAAATTCAGTTATCCCCAAATTTAGGGAAGGGAGTGTTGAGAGGCAAAAACCGCAAAAATTATTTCTTTCGAAGCCAATCCAAAGTTGCATAACATATCAAAGAATCAGTCTCCAAAGTCAATTAGGAAAATAGATATGAGGGATTTCCCCCTTTTTGACCTTGAATAAGGACTGTTCTTCGCCCATCTCCCTCCTAAATTAAGCTAGGAAGCTGAAATTTGGTATTTAGACTTAGTAGCGTACATAGATGTATCTAGGGTGGTAGGTTCCTTCTTTTCAGACCCATTGCACCCCTTCATAGCCCAGAAAATGTAGTTTTTTGATAAGTTTTCCTTATTTTTTGAATTTGTACAATTGGAATATCTACTTAATCCGTAAAAGTCATTCTCAAAAAGCATCTTTGTTCTTTTTTTAATTTTTACAACATGAATGGACAATTCGCGTATCTTCTTTATTTTACGAAAATTAGGCTGAAAAAGTATCGCGATACGATGCTTTTTTTTTCTTTCTCTCACGCAATACAACTGAAAGGTATTTAATATTTTTGAAACTGCGAAAAGAAAAAAATATGCTGAAATTTTTTCAAAATTAATATCAGTGAAGGAATATTTTTTTCTCAAATTTTCATTAAAAATATTCCGAAATAAATTTTTTTTTTCTTGCAGAAATACTTCAAGATGTAAATTTTCAATGACGGATACGAGTCTTTTAATATAAATATTTTTACAAATTTTTTTCCTAAAGCAATATTTTTACTTCGAGAGAATTTTCTTTCTGAAGTGAATGAGTAAAAATTTGAGTATATCTAAAAATAACACTGCCGACAACAATATCATCTTTTTCCTAAGGATTTGTAAAATGTAAGAAATAAATTTCAAAGTTATGTTATAATTTTTTGGTGAAGTACAAGAAAAAGTTCGTTTCACTTTTTTATAGGTTGATTACCTACTCTGTTACAAATATTCTCCAAAGTGCTTTTTTTTTTTCACGTATACCTTTACCTACCTACGTAGGTATATTAAAACTATTCCACTTAACAGTCACTTTCTCAGTACTACGAGTATATTTCGAAATCATTGTAGATACAAATGAAATGGAAATTCTCCGTGGTCTTGTCTCCGTTCCACTTACAAACTATCGAATAAGTAAGAAGTTTGGAAAGAAAAATTTATATACGTTCATGTTACTTACCAGTTAGCTTCGTAGCTTGTACATATTTTTGCAAAAGAAAAGAATAAAAGGTAATAAATCTTTGCGACAAACGTACAGCTTTATCGCTTTATGACGAACATAATAAAACTACTCGGTGTGTTGAGCCACTCGAGGCTCAAAATCTAGGGCTGTCGCGTACCTTTTTACGTGAGTACATATATTTTTTTTTACCGTTGTTATTTCTTCTGCTTGTGCAATAGTGGTATACTTATCTGCTCGAATTAAAAGAGATTGGAAATATGTAGTGGGGCGACCCTTAACGCATAGGTAAAAGTACTAAAAGTAAAAGCGAAAATTAAATCTACCCGAATACGATTTTCTGCTCGTGCCATGGTACCTTTATTACCTTCGTTTAATCGTATCAACAAGTAACTAAATAGTGTAGCTACATCGCATTATACCGAATAATTAATACCATTTAACCTTTTTGGTTTTATAACTGCTTCCAATCTATATTCCAACTTGATAAATAATACTTACATTTGCGGATAATTTTTCACTTATAAATCTCGTTAAAAACAACTTGAATGAGCTGCAAATTACTGCATCCATTCGCTCATGATGTAAAAAGTAATTTGACTGCTGGTTCTTAATCTAGAATGCATTTAAACAAAAATAAACTCGGGTTTCATTTTTCCTAGCCCCTTCCCCTCCGAAGGTCCAGTCCTTTTTTAGAAATGCCTGCATCTTCTCTTCTGTTGCATCTATTAAAAAAAATCCAAGAATATCCCACACCAAAGTTTTAGCCTCCCAGCCCCACTAATTTTCGGGGGAGTGGCTCGAAGTGAAAATCGCATATAAATTTTTTTTTGAAGTTGCTAATTAATCGATTTACACAATTTTTTGAGACGTTGCAGACATATATGAGGAGCATCTCAGAAAAAAACTAACACCCCCCTCTTCATAATTTCCTCCCCAAATGCAATGTTCGTTATATAGATGATTAATTGTTGTTCAGTAATCAGCCATCTAAAATAATTAGAAGACTAGGTACGACGTTTTCTCCCTTTTCTAACTTACAAAAAATTTGATTCCTTGTGTAGCACCTCCTCCTCCTCTTTCTCTAAACTTATTAGGTTTCGATCGTGTTCCTAGCGGTTGAAATGGAACTGTGAATATCATTCGAGTATTTATAAATTCGATTATATTCCGTAAGTACCTAGACCTATCTACCTAACTACCTGCTCAAATACCTACTCAGGTATAATTTCTGAAAAATTGTTAATTCCACTTATGATAATTATACATTTTACTTTTTTCTGATTTCAGGTAAGTACTAATTCTTATGAAGATAATTTGTTATAAATGAGAAGTTTAAGTGAGTACCCTCTCTGCGAGGAAAATTTATTATTTTCATCTTTTGGAATCACATTCGTTCTCTTTTTCTAAGTTTCTATTATTTTCATGATTCGCAATTGTATCTGTTCCTTGCCAAGCTATTTATAACTACTGATCGTGTGTGTTAATTAAATTGCATACCCAGTTTGCCGTAAATACGATTAATACCAGTTCGCTCATTCCATATCAAAACAACTTAAAAAGTATCTCGGATCTTTCAATTTCGCTAAAAAAAAATTTGTGAGTTCCCCTTCGGTGGTCTAGTGAAGAAATCATCGTCATATCGGTCCATTAAAAATTTGAAATATGTTGTTGCAGAAGAGTCGGATTGAGAAAGTAAACGGATATTTGAAACTCAGCGTTATCGAATTAGCAAAAATTAACATGCCACATCATGTTATCAATTCATCTAAAGGTTAACCAAGTTGAAGGGAGGGGGTCGGTGGGGTCGGATCAAAAAAATGAGCTGATATTCATGCTCCGCGACCTTAAATTAGTAAGAATCGATATGTCGATTCATTTTTTCAGTTTCTTTGAATTTTGACCATGCTAGGCAGGATTTGGAGAGGTTTGGCTGGATGGGATCAAAAAAGTAAGCTAATATTCGAACTTTGCCTGCTCGAATTAGTAGGAATCGATTAGACACTTCAATTTTTCCTTTTTTTTTTTTTAGAATTTTAACTAAAACTGAGAACTTTTGTGCCCATCGAGGGTGGGGAGATCCCATTTTGAAAATTTCTCTGTGACGATTTTTTCAGATTTTTATATGGTTGCTTTCAATCTTTATACTCATCATGAAAAATTAAACTTTCATTACAAAAGTTCAGCTTTGAGCTTTTAAAATGTTGATCATCGATTCCAAATCTCCCTTGAATTGCCTATAAAACTGCGAAAACAAATTCATTTTAAGTCTAACCAATCCTTAAGTAAGAGCCTTCAAAATTGAAATATTTGATGAAAAATCGCGATTGCCCGAAAATTTTAACCCCCCCCCCTCCTCCCAAAGGGTTAGGACTAAAACGGCGGTGATTCCTTCACTAAACACCGAGGAGGACTCACAAAAAAATTTCGAGTGAAATCGGAAAACCCGAATTACTTTTTGAGTTGTTTTGGTATGACATGAACCACCTGATATTATTCCTATTTACGGCAAACTGGGTATGCAATTTGATTAACAGAAGACCCAAGTTACTTTTTGGGTCATTTTGGTATGGAATTAGGCAGGTGAATTATTCTTAAGAAGGTAATTTACCAAACTTATCACCACATTTCGACAGATGAAAGGCAAATCATGAAAACCTCGTGGTCAATTTCTTTCATCCATCCTCCTACCTCCTGCTTCGGGGCCCAACACTGAAATCGTTTACTTGGCTCAGTACCAATGAAATTCTCAAGTTCGGTCAATAAGCTTAGATTAGTAAAAGGTTTGATCTACATGTATGAGTGGAGATGGCTTTGAGTCCAAGTTCACCAATCTCCAAAATTTGTAAAGGGTGGAGAAGACTGAAGATTTTATAGATTGTTCATTTTTTGCCAGTTGTGGGAGGATCAAAAGGTGTATATTGTACTTGAAAATCAGCCTTACGAAGGAAATTGATTTGGATGAAAGATATGGGGTTTTCTTTTTTTCTACTGCCTTAAAAAAAGTTTTCCTCTCTTATCTCCTATCTCCCGACATTTCTAGAGGTGAATCTTTTCCAACCTCCGATATTTCTGAAAATGGGAGGGAGGGGAAGTGCGGCTAAAATTCAACATTTCAGAGTTCAGATATGATATTTTATTCAAATTTAAAACAATACTGCTCCTTAAAATTTCATTATAGGTGATATGATTTACTTTGTTGTAATTTGGGTTGCCAAATTATTATATAAAAGGCACTAATATCGCAATTTAACACACAGCATGTAGTATGTATAAAAATCATAAGCCTATACTTTATCATATTCTATAGCATATTTTTCGTTGCAAAAAACTATAGAAATTTTAATAATATTTTTAACGTGAGAATTCTGCGCTTTGAGTTTATCCGCATTACAACGATTACTCATTTTTTCCAAATTAGTTTTAACCAAGGATAGCAAATCGGTACCTTGGTCGCATATTTGGTATTTTAGCATAATTGCAATATCGCTTTGACCTATTCTAGGTATAAAGAGTATTTCATCGTTTTTTACATCTTCCCTTATGGAATTATTCGATGATAATGTGTAATTAATGGCTTGTACAAAACAACGATAGAATACGTCGGCCACGTATGTATTATTACAACAATAAGTGGCAGAATTGAGGAAGAATCTTTGTAGAGTTTCATTAAATTCTTCTATGTTGCCCTCGGCCAATTGATTGACAAAAATATGAAATTCTTCTGCCGTAGCATTGAACGTCTTAGCCACCCATTGGACAGCTTTTGTTTTCACCTTATGCATAATGTAATTTCTGGGCCGATGCATATCGAACGCAAGTGCAGTGATGGTGGTAAAAAAATAACCAGCGTGGAACAATACCTTCAATTTATCTTCCTGTTCCCAAATTGTTGTTTCGAAAAGACCAATTTTACTAATTGATCTTCGGTAATTTTTGATTTTCTCCGATATCCAAAATTGCATTTCAAATTGTACCTCATTCGATGATAAAATTCGATCGATGTATTCGTTCGTCACATTGTTGGCATGTTCGTCGTAATAATGACCAAAAGTACCATTGTGAGCGATGCATTGCAATACCGATTGAGGGTTAAGATAAACAGAGTAATTGAAATAATACCCACCGTACCAGTCTTCAATTTGTTTGAAATTCAATCTCAATGGTTTGGTTAATGATTCTCGTAACTCTTCGATGGTAAACCCATAACCAGTCATTGGATGAGGTATTACTGGGAATGATGTTTGAATTGAGTTTGCTCCAGTTAATACCTGTGTTGCTTTGAATACACCTGTGACTATTTGCATACGTACGTTACGATGATAGAAAGGATCTCGGACAGGAGATTTGCATAGTTCTGTGATTAATTTGATTATTCTATTGAAATCTTCGGAGTCTTTCCCTAGTTTCAAAAAAGCGTTTACAACAGGCACGTCGAAATCATCGATTAAGATAATGACAAATTTTCCAAAATGTTGCCGAAGCGTTTTGCCAAGGAAATCTAAACTGGTTGGTATATCTGTAGAATTGTATTGACCGCTGAGGAAATTCTCTAATTTATCTTTACCGGTCACATTGGATGAATGAATTAAGTATTCGTGATTTTTATAAGTGTTCGTTATACTTTTCTTGATTTCATGTACCATTTCTTCGTAAGTATTCCCGGTAGAGTTTTTAAGATTCAACATTATAACTGGGTATTTTCCCAGATGTTCTATGAAATCTAAATGATTAGATATTTTTAATGGTGCCAAGGTTTTTGTCTCGTTTACACCTATTTCAATTTCCCCTCCGAGGAAAAGTTTATCATTTATTGTTTGATTTCGAGGTAAGATTAAACCTTCATCGTCTATTTCAATTTCGTAAAATGTCTTCAACATGTTGATATTTGTACTTTTACCCCAACCTGATGGAGCTAGGATGACTTTCAAGTTGGGAGGTGATAAATAAGGAGGTATTTTGTAATCAAGAATCAAATCAGTCTTATCAATAAATGGTTGTCGGTTGTTGAGTAGTAAAGTTTTGAAATCTTCTGTATTCAAATGTACTCTTGAAGGAAGTAAAGATATCGTGTTATGAAGTGAGTTGAACAGAATGAATATGGCTGCAGATATCATTTTTAGCCTCTTCAACGTTTCTGAAGATTTGGAGTGGATTATTAGGAGATGATAAAAAGATCTTGATTAATTTTCTTGAAATATATAAGTTTGATAATCTGTTGCTAGATTATATGCGAGTTTTATTCTTATCGCTGTGTTTCTTTTTTCACGAATAAATGTTGATTATTCAAAAATGATGATTTTTTTACATGTTTTATTGTGACCTTTTGTTTTTCACCTTACTTGTTTTGCATTATCCTGAAAAAAAAGTTGTGAAAAGTGAAACATTTTTAAAATTTTCCGTCTTCAGGTGTATTTTAGCAAAAATATTAATTTAAAAATTGTATATCTTTGCCCCTGCAGTGGTTTGGATATGCAAATTATACTACATGTATGTCTTATATGTTGACCTATGTATGGTATAAGGTGAAAGAGGTTAATGCGAAATACCCTGTATTTGGTACCGAGATTCAGTAGGGGTCTCAAATGGACGTTTTGCTGATTTCAACTTTTCACATCCATTGCATCCTCTCACTGCTCCAAATGAAATTTGTTTGGAATGTTTTTTGACGTTTTTAATTTAGTTCCACGCATATTTCCGTTCAAAATTGAGTTCGAAGTTTGAAATTTTGGTGAAGAAATCATCTGTTTTCCTCTCCCTATGCTCAAGTTCTTTTGAACAAAATTTGGTAATATTGGAGGATCGTTATCACATGAAATAAACCTCGAGAACACAAATATAAGGTCAGATTTTTAGTATGAACCCATTACGTACCCCTTCTGATGTTTACTGCTGATACGAAAGCTGTTTTTCACTGCATAAATGTAACGAATATAATTATTTTCAAAATTGAGAAAAGATATAGATACTCGAGGAAAACTATCCAAAGTTGAGCTTTCAATCATTTAAAATGTTTTATTCCATTAATAAAAGCTTTGCCAAGCGTTTAATCAGTGATCTGTTGATAATATTAATTGAAATTTCTTAATTATTTCAAGTGAATGTTCGATATCAATTAATGCATATGAAATGGGTACTAATCAGAATAAATGTTTATCAAGCCCAGCAAACCAGCCCGTTACAAACTATCGACCTGCGGCAAATAGAAGAGGAAGTATCAATGAAATCCGTTTTAGGGTTCTAAAGAACCAATGAGACCATTTAAGGCCATGTCAGATATTTATTCTTTTTATTTTATTTTTTTCGGTCGAAACTAAAATTAATTTGCTCACCTTGATTACGATCAAAATCGATCAAATTTGGGCAGTAGGCTTAGATTGGCGTCGTATTTTATATTTTTGAGTGGGAATGATCTTGGGTCAGAATTCAGTTACGCAGAAATTTGTGGGAGGGAGTGATGAAGGGGAAGGTTACAAAAATTGTTCCTTTTTAAGTCAATCGATAGATAATCTGAAATTGCTCAATATATCCAAAAATCAGCCTTCTAGGTCAATTTGGAAGGAAGAAAGGGAGGTTTTATCCTTTTTTCACTTCGAAAATTTGCTGTTCTTTCCTCATGTCCTCTCCAAACTGAGATAAGAAGTTGAAATTTTGAGTTTATTCTTCTCACAACTCTCCGCAAATCGAGCTAGGAAGCTGAAATTTTTTATGTAGATTTAACCTACATGAATGGTTGCCCATCGTGTAATACTTTAGGAGCCTATATACGCATCATTTTTTTTTTTTTTTGCTTCATACGGGACTAGTTTTTGCGTAATGCTGCCAACATTCAAAAAAATAGTACTATAGAAACTTGGACCGTTACCTCGTTAGATGTGTCTTTTAAGGATTTCAGCTATTCACTCTAATATCTACCTGTACCCCTACCACTGTTTAAGAAAAAACATCCCAGAGCTTTCATTTTTTTATTCCATGAGTGGACAATTCGAACATCTTTATTTTATGAAAATCAGGCTTAAAGCGCATTGCAAGGTGATACTTTTTTAAAATGAAGTACTCACGATGACGTTTTATTATCAACTTTAAATCGTAATTCCATTTTCTTGGGAGAGTACGTAGCGATACTAATTTTAATAATTTTCTGTACATGAGAGTAAATGATTAAATTAGATTTTTTATAAAGTTTGTTTGTTCGTTCGAGACCCTCTTGAACTGTGGCATTGAACTCTGATGCATGTGCTTTCTGGTATACAAAAATGATAGCGGTATCGCTTTGATCCACCTTTGGAGCTAAAATTATCTCGTATTCTGATATATGAAGATGATCGTATAGCATAGCAATTTTTTCACTACTACCATCGTATTCGTGTATTGTTGTGTGAGTAGACGATAACGCGTGCTTGAGTGATACAATGAGACCGGAGTATAAATCGGATTCACCACCTGAACATAGAAGATCTTCGACTTTAGGTTTGGATAAGTAGGTCTTCAGAGTTTCTTGAAATTCTAATACTTTGCTTGTTAGAAGCAGATCGACCATAGAATGAAAATCTCTAACATTTATGTCAAAAATATAACATAACCATTGGAATAGTTTAACCTCAAAGAAGTATTTTGTTTCTTTGTTAGGTACGAACAGATCGAAGTAATATATTTTGCCTCGTTTTATTCCTGTAGCATTTGTAGTTAGATATCCGCTATAAAATAAGATATCTCTTCGTAGAAAATAAATATTCGACCACGAATAATCTAGTTGAAGAATTTTTCCAAAACTGTGAGCTTCGAGTATGTCATTGGAACGTATGTAGTGGCCGTTACCGTGGATTAAGAATAGATTTGCCATCCTGCTGAAATTCTGATGGTTGATTAGTAATATACGCTCTGCCATTGTAGCAGGAATACTATTAGAATTAGTGGTTTTGGATTCTGCAGTAATATAGATGATGTCTGTGTTGTGATTAGCGTCATTTCCCATTTGCCAGCTTTCAATAGCTTTTGGATCTACTACCAATGATGATCCATAGTAAGCAAAGGTACTGTGATGGGTTAAAAATTGCACCACAGATTGAGCATTACAGTAGGTATTTTTTCCACCAACGTAATATCCACCGTACCAACTCTCTAGTTCTCGTAGGTCTATCTTGATCGATGATTTTTCGATTAACTGTTGAACTTCGCTTCGAGTAAATCCAAAAAATTCGCTGAACGGAGGATGCATTAAATGCTCATCTTTGTAATAAACTGGTACGTTAGTTTTTATTGGAAATACACCGGTGAATAGTCCTATACTTAGGTAAGGATTACCTACCAAAGCTTTACTATAAATATTTTCCATTAGTTTTCCCACTTTGCGGTAATCAACGGTGTAATAATTGACGAAAGCGTTGATGAAAGGTGTATCGTAATCGTCCATCAATATATGTACCTTTCGATCAAAATGTTGGTAAAGCTTTTCACTCAAGAAATATATACTCGAGGTAAACTCCGACACGTTGAATTCTCCTTTCAAATAGTTTTGAAATTTTTCTTTACCGTTTGGTATTTTCGTCGAATGCAACAAGTAGCTGTGGCTTTTGTAACTTTCTATCAAACATAATTTAATTCCTTGTTCGATTTGTTCGTAAGTGTTTCCAGTTGCATTTTCAAAACAAATAAGTATAACTGGATGCTTGCCCAAATGTTGTAAGGCGATCGTTGAATTGGATATTTTTAATGGCTTGCGATTCGATGTGGAATGCTCGTACATTTCGCCACCAAGAAATAACTTATCGTTGATTGTGGAGTTGTTGAATACAGGATGGCCTTTTTCGTCTACCTCGATTTCGAGGAAGTTCTTTAGCATATTCACGTTTGTACTTTTACCCCAGCCTTCTGGTCGCAGTATACTCATTGCAGTGATATTATTTGTACTTAATTGTAAATATTCTTCTATTAGCATGGTTTTGTCGACAAAGTAAGAATTTTCATTCAGTAACAATGTTTTAAAAACATCTGTATCGATTTGATTGTTGGTGGAAAGTTGACATGTTGTAGTTTCCAATTTGATTGAAATTGTCATCGTCAATATAATTGAAAAGAATTTCTTGATGAATAGCAAAATGCACTGAAACAAAATCAATCATTGCAAATAAGGAGGAGATGAAACAAGATGATGAAATGTATGATATTGAATAGGTTGAGCTTGTTGACGATCTTGGTTTGTAGGAAGATTAAATTAAGGAAATTTAAAGCATATTCATTAAAGTGAATTTTATATTGAATATTTTTCATTCCCAAAAAAATAATTGGTAAAAATTCAAAATTTTTTCTCATTACAATTTTTTTTTTCATGATTGCAACAAAATGTAAAAGAAAATTATTATTCAGTCTTTGGAATTTTCTTCAAACTATGAAGACCTAAAGTAGTTGCTTTACGACTTCCATGATTTTTATCTTGATTTTTCCAAAGCTTAATAGAAAAATTTCTCTCAAGCTCCAAAATTTTTCTGGGGGAGGGGGATCGGTGACTAATTTTTAAACTTTTTTCATGTATACCCGGTATTTTGACCTCTATGAGTTATGGTTGAGAGTTATTTTTAATAAATACAGCGTGGAAAAAAATTTGGCCAATGTATCTCGCGAACGAAGACCTCTAGGTCAAATCTGACGCAGTGTTCGCAATGTACAACCTCTGATTTGTCAGAATACAACTTTGACTACAAACGCATTTTTGATTTTTATTACCCTTGAAATAATATCATTAACATCGAAAGATGTTTAAAAGCGCATTCTACAATTGGCCATCAACAGTAGATCATCAACGACGGACCATTAAAATCGGAACAATCAAAATTCAGATTGTTCAGATTTTTATGGTCTTGACATTGGTGGTCAACTGTTTGGGATCGTCAACAGTTGGATTATGTCCGGAAAAAAGTTGAATGTTATGAAAAAAATGCTAAGCAATTTTCACAATTCTTGATATTAAAAATAAATCACAAATTTTTTATGTGTACTTATGTCACTTTAGATGAAATTTGGACTTCTCTTGGAACCAGGAAATTGGTAACATGAAAAATTTTGAAGATTACTAAACATATTTTTCTTTATATTCAAATTGATCTTCAAGCCGTTGGTAGTCCGGATATTGATGATCCACTATGGACGAACAACTCTTGACAGTCCACAGTTCACCATCAACTATAGATGGTCAAGTGTTGATGCATCTGGACCATCAAGGATGGGCAGTCCAAATCTTGATGGTTTGGAAGTTGAAGGTCCATAATTGAAGGTCAACTCTTGACAGTCCACAGTTGACCATCAACTTTTTTTGGTCACGTGTTGATACGTCTAGACCTTCAAGAGTTGACAGTCCAAATCTTGATGGTGTGGATGCTGATGGCCCACTATTGTTGGTCAACTTTCAACAGTCTACAGCTGATTATCAATTATTGATGGTCAAGTATTGATGCATCTAGACTCCCAAGAATTGACAGTCTAAACCTTGATGGTGTGGGTGTTGATGGCCAACTTTTAACAGTCCACAGCTAACTATTAACTACTGATGGTCAAGTGTTGATACATCTGGACCATCAAGAGTTGACTGTACAAATCTTGATGGTGCAGATATTGATGATCCACTATTATTGGTCAACTCTGACAGTCCACTATTGACCACCAACTCCTAATGATCAAATGTTAACAAAATTGGACCGTCAACAGTTGTATTAAGTGTTGAAAAAAAAATAATACTTTATCGGGTCTGTGAGCTGCTTTACTGAGACTATAAAGTGGAAATCTGCAATAGGCATATCTACAGTCCACACTTGATTTATATGCCAAATTTCAACCTCGTAGTTCGATTTTGAGGGAAGATTTTCGCAGAACTGACATTTTTCCAGGTCAAAAAGGGGGAAAATTACCATATCACTACTCATAATTGAGGTAGGAAGTTGATTTTTGGATGCAATATACAATTTTTAATTCTCTATCGATTGGTTAGAAAACGAACAGTTTTTGAAGTGGGAGTTAGGCTAGAAGCGAACTTGAAAAATGTGGAAAACCGTCTGTCAAATCCTCGTAGGTTCACATTGGTAGCGGATGTAATATTGGGCCAAAATTTGGAGGTGAAGGTACTGAGAGGTTAAAATCGCAAACATTGTTCCTTTTAAGCCAATTGACGGGCAATCCAAAATTGTATAATTTATCAAAAAGTCAACCTCCTAGGACAATCTAGAAGGGAGATATAAGAGGTTTTCCCCTTTTTGACTTTAAAAAAGGACTGTTCCTTCGTTATTTCCCCTCCAAATTCAGCTAGGAAGCTGAAATTTGTTATGTAGACTTAATGGGGACTATAGATGCGTCTTTTGGGAGTTTCTACTTTTCAGACCCATTGCCCCCTCCCCCTCCCAAAGCTCTAAAATGTAATTTTTTGGGCAAATATTCTTATTTTTCTAGTCGGCTCCTCGCATAACTTCTCTTCAAATTGAGCTAGGTATGAACTTTGGTGTGTACATTAAATAGAGACCCTAGATATGCCTTTTGGGGATCTCGACTTCTCAGCCTCATTACACCTCCTCACAGTCCTAAAAAGGTGGGTTTTTGACAGGTTTTTCTTATTTTTTGAGTTTTTTCCTGGCATAACTCCCCTTCAACTTGATGTATTGGGTTAAAATTTGGTATGCAGATTTATTATACGTCTTAGATGTTTATTTTGGGCCAGTGTTTAAGAAAAAACACCTTTCTTAATACATGAAAATCAGGTTGCTTTTTAAAAATTATTGTTTCAACTAAACAATTATACGTACTTTTTTCATTGAAAGTGAAACCGGTGTAACTGCAACGGAATTACACATCAAGATTTGAGAATTAAAATGGCGTAGAATGTGATAGACTGTAATCTTGTGACCAACTTGACAGTCTGGTTTTGTTAGGAGGTTTGAAGTAATTGAACTGAAAGTACACTCTCCACTACGAGATTCTCATTTAAAAGTGTTTAGTTCCGAAAAAACTTTATGAAAAAATTCAATTTTTCTGTTTTATGACTGAAACCAAAACTAATAGAAGGAGTAAGATATAAATGATTATTTATGAAGGGCTAATTTTACTAAGGTCTTTTGGAAGTTCTTTAAATTACAGGATCCAGAAGGTAGTTGTTTTAATGATTTTTATACTTGATTGTAAAATCGTACATACTTCTTTTGTCGAAAGTTGCATATGCGAGCAGTTCCTTATCGCCATTTATTTGGTTTTTGACGAACATCGAATCTTTAAAGATATGTTAATATGCGTAATATTTCAAATTAAAAATAGGGTCATGATTAACCTTCTTATCGAATACGTTTTTAATCGAAACTGATAATTACTCATTTGTTGCATATCTTGATTGAAAAAAAAATCATAATTTATATCAATCTTAATTATAAACCCGATAAGTATTTTTTTTCTCAATTCGTTATCGTTCTAAAAAAAGTTCAAGTCTGGTTGCGATCAAATAAAATACACGCATACAGTTTTGACAAAATACGAATACATTTGACTTACAAATGTCTAGATAAAATACTTGATTAAACACCCAATCTTTAAACATGTTAATTATTACAATATAAGTCTCCAAGTCTCATTATCTCTATTCGTAATTTCAAATTTAATTTCGGCCTTTGGGCCGCAAAATGCGATAGCCATTTTGTAAACATGATGAATTTGAGTGGATCTTCGCATTAAAAACGTACCGTTGTAATTATGCTTGTTAAGTTGCTCGAGTACAGCCTCAGCCCCCGACGTTAAATCTTTTTCTTCTTTGACTACTTTGTATTGAATAATAATGGCATTGTTACCCGCGTGAAGTTCGGGTACCAGTAAAATATCATTCACGCCACGTATGGTTCCGCTTGTTGTGTGATATTCTGCATTATAAATTAATCCTACGAGGGTTATCCTTAAGGCAGTCATAAGGCCACCGTAGGTTATATTAGCATTGAATTCGCTGCTTCGAATGAATTCGCTGGTTCGGTGTAGGTATTTTTGTAAATAGTTGCTAAATTTGGTTATATTTCTATGGCTGATTAGATAGGCAAAATAACGTAACTCTGTATCATCGGTGTGAAATTTTTTATACACCCATCGCATCAAGTTACTCTGGTAGACGCATTCGGCTTCTTTGTTAGGTATAGCGATATTTGGACCGTTGGTGTAACTGATAGGTCTAACAGGACCTAGTAATCCGTTAAATAGCAACACTGTACGTGTATCGGATAAAACCTGCGGTATGTCGATTCTTTCCCAACGTACTGGCGAGGTGTAATAGGTATATCCGCCAAACCAATAGTATCCAGCGGCTAACAGTAGTTGTATATCTTCTTGTATTTCATCTGATGAAAGTATCTTGGAAATAAGACCTTCGGTATTGATGTCGTCTCCGTAGTAAGCACACGAAAGTGGTGCGGAGTGTAAAAATCTCATCACTGATCGTAAATTATAGAAGTGTGTCACTTCTTTGTGTTGATATCTGAAATTATAACCGTTATACCAACTCTTCAGCCATTCTACTTTCACGTTCCAGCCATAGGGCAGTCTAGTCAATACATATTGTATTTCTTCGAAAGTTAATCCGTAAAATTTGGCGAATGGATCGTCGAATACGGTATGAACGTGGTCGAATTCTAAGCGACCTTGAGTTAGAGTATTTTCGAAACACAGATCGTATACACCTGTGAGGAAAGCTGTATTAAAAATATTCTCGTCCGGAGTAAATGAGATGTTCTTGAGGGTTGTACTCTGTGTAGTTGTATCATTGGTTTTCTCATCTGTGGTATTAGCAATTGGGATTGCTGTGGTGTTACTTACAATGGTACCAGTATTCCTTGAATCAACTTTACGATTCTGATCAAGATGCCCGTCAGAACGAATATCAATAAATAGGTCGTTCAGCTCAGAAGGAATGTAAATGGTCCTTCTTCTGGCAGCCCTCAGCATATACCTAAGTAATCCTTTAACTTTATAAGCGTCCTTGGCATCTTCATTTTTAAAATCCAAATAAGCGCTGACTATCGGTACATCGTAATCGTCAACTAATATAAATACATCTCGATCAAAATGCTCTTTCAACTTTAATGTCAAAAAATGCAAACTCGATGCTAAATCCTCTTCTGTGTTGAAACCTTGCGATAAATACTTGTCAAATTTTTCTTTATCAGTAATCTTTGAAGAATACGAAAGGTATTTATGATGTTGGAATACTCTTACGACGCACGACTTTATCGTATCTTGCATTTGTTGGTAATTCGTTGCTGTGGCATTTTTCAGTCTGAGCAGTATAACCGGATATTTGCCAAGATGTTGGGTAGCGTTCGAAATGCTGGCTATTTTTAAAGGTTCTATGTGTTTGGATTCGTTTGGACTTAGATTAATTGTACCTCCTAAGAAGAGTTTATCGTTGATTGTTTTGTCTTTTGGAAGAGGGTTGCCTGTTTCGTCTACTTCTATTTGGAAAAATTTCTCCAGCATATTTATATTGGTACTTTTACCCCATCCTTTGGGTCTGACTACGGTTTGCGCCGAAAACGAACGATGGTATTGGAGAAATTCGTATATTAGTAAACTTTTATCGACGAAAAAATGATTATTGAGTCGTAAAGTGGTAAAATCGTCTGTTTCGTAGTTCTTAGGGTCGCTAAAATTGGTCAGTAAACTTATATCGACGTATACAGCTCTGCCGAATGTTGAAGTTGGGAAATTACTCAAAATTGGTGACGTTAAAAGTACAAATGTGATTACAAGTTTTTTCATTGAGTCCTGCTGAAATTTGCTGTAAAGAAAATCATGAATAAGTCTATGAGAATCATAATAAATTAAAAAAATATATTTAGTATTCAACTCCTTTGCATGCAAAGAGTAAACATCGGAAGAATGTAAGTTCTGATGTTTTGAATGTATTTGTTACAATTTTTTCCCAGTTTTTTATCTCATGCTTGACACCAAAAAAATTTTCTTCCATCTTTTCAGCGAAATTGGGTCATTTCTTGGTATTGTTTAGGCACCTTTTCACATTGACATTCAAATGTCATCCTTTTTACAAAGACATTTCAACATAAAATTAAAATTGAAACTCAAACTACAAAGTCAAGACTTCTTTTATCAATTTTTGTCGATATTTTAATTTAAAATCATATAATCCGCCATTACTCTTTTCTTCATTTCGTTTTCACTTTATCATTAGCAGTTGATGGTCAACAGTGGACTGTTAAGAGTTGACCAACAATAGTGGGCCATCAACATCCAAACGATCAAGATTTGGACTGTCATCTCTAGATGACTTAGGAGCATCAACACTTGACTATCAATGGTTGATAGTCAACTGTGGACTGTCAAGAGTTGACCAGTAGTGGACCATCAACAACCACACCATCAACCCTTGATGGTCCAGATGCATCAATACTTGACCATCAATAGTTGATGGTCACCTGTGGACTGTTGAAAGTTGACCAACAAGGGTGGATCATCAACATCCACACCATCAAGATTTGGACTGTCATCTCTAGATGACTTAGGAGCATCAACACTTGACTATCAATAGTTGATGGTCAACTGTGAACCGTCAAGAGTTGACGATCAATAATGGACCTAAAACTTCCACACCATCAAGATTTGGACTGCCAATCCATGATGATCCAGATCCATCAATACTAGACCATCAATAGTTGATAGTCAACTGTGAATTGGCAGGAGTCAACCAATAATAAATCATCGACATTCGCACCATCAAGATTTGGATTGACGAGTCTTGATGGTCCATACCTATCAACACCAGAACATCAATAGTTGATAGTCAACTGCGAACGGTCAAGAATTGACCAACAATGGTGGACCATCAAGATTAGGACTTTCAACATTGTACCGCCGACAGTTGACCATCAATATTCGGATTGCTAAAATCTTGAATATTAAAAAAAAAAAATGCTTAGCAAATTTTCAAAATTCTTCATGTCATCATTTCCTTGGTTCCAGCGAAAGTTCAAATTTCATCTGAAGTGACATCGATTTCTTCTTAAAATCAGGCATTTTGAAAATTGTTTAGTATTTTTTTCATATCAACTTTTTTATTGAACATAATCGAACTTTTGACTAATCAGATGTTGACAGCTCAGAACAGTTGACCATCAATGTCAAGGCCATTACCATCCAGGCCATCAACATCTAAACAATCCGGATTTCGATTGTCCTGAATTTTATGGCCCATTGTTGATGGTCAACTGTTGGACGTGCTGTTGTACAACTTTTGATGTTGATATACTAGTTCGATTGTGATGGACCGAAGTATTTCCAAATATTTTGACACTTTTAAGGCGTAATAAAAATTGAATGAAAAATAAAACTTATCTTCTGTTGGACCGTCTAACCTTTCGATATTCAATTATCCTGTAATCACTTACTTCTATTATAATCAAGAATTGATACGTAAAATTAGCGAGTAATGATGGTTTTTCGTAATTTTTACATGGCTTAATTTTTAGATGCATATAAAATCAGCTACTAAATCAAACGATCAAAATAATGAGCGATTTCTTTGCCAAGTTGAAAATCAAGAGGTTAGTTATCAAATCGCAATAATGTTAAAATTTTGATAAAGATTAATTCTGCTTATCTTAAAGTTCACGAAGTTTTACGATTCGAACGATAATCTTTTAGAATATTGTTGATAGGTGTACATTGTTGAAGGTGGTCTCGCAAGTATAAGGGGTGATAAGGGGCATGTGGGAGGACTTGAACGTCGCAAATATTGAGCTAAGCCTTCCTTCTCGCTCCTGGTTTATTTTCAAAAAAAAATAATATAGGATAATTTGTACAACTGAAAACGATGAACTGTTATTTTGCGATACCAAAAATATCTTTAGAATGTGTACTTTTTTGAACCTCTCATACTTGATATTTCCCAATTTTTTTTTTTAAGTAAAGGTGCCTACTCCCTCCCCCTCTAAAATGTAAATATCTCCGCTTATGGTCATGAGAGAGAAAGACTTTCCGTACTTGCTTCCCCCACTGAGAATTTTTGGAATTTTGCCATTTTTAAATTTGAAAATTTTTCAGATATTTATATCTCATTTCAAGTACAATGTACGAAATTACTTCATATAACTTTTTTTGTTCGTCTTGGTCTGTACTATTTTTAAGATGCATAAATTTTCACATGAGCTCCTAATTTGATTTTTTACGAATTTTTGAAATTTCAAGGTTTCTAAATTTAGCAACCCTGTAAACTTCAGTGTGTCTGGCAAGTGGTATCATGTTTCATTACTGACCCCTGTGTTTGAAGTAAGTATGGGTGCTTTGTCTGTGGTCTTTTAGAACTTCCAAATAAATGTTGTTAATACTCCCCCCCTCCTCCCCGGAAAGCACCATAAATCAATAGCCTGTAATAGTCTGGTTTTATTTGACAACATGATATAGAAAATCAAGCTTAAAAAGGGTAAATGGGGAAATTCTCTCTCGAACGTATATTTTACTCAAGTGCTCGCAATCGAACCGTTCGAACATTGTTCAACAAACCGAATCCAAGTACCCTCAGGTATACTTCGTATAAAACATTTCCATTTAGTACGCTTGAAAAAATGACGAAAAAAAAAAGAATGAAAATCTACTGTACCTACGTATACTCGAATAATAGAAAAATGCTATTTGTCTAAAAAGAACACATATACGTACGTAAGTAATAATATTCGCATTATACGTACGTCTACGTACGGTGCGGATGGAACGGAATCGAAGCCAGAGGTGGCATGTTATCTATTCCGGCGTTGTCTTGGAAAATAGTGATGACATCGTAACTCCCAATTCCGCCACCTTTTTAGCATTATTTGCAAATAACGCAGTAATGTGATTTCCATGTAAAACAAAAAGGATTCTTCGTCTATTAATATCATCATATTGAATTTACACCGGTGTGTTTTTTTTTTTTTGCCATCATCTCTTTACTCTTCTCACATAGGTACACGTTAGTTGATGTTGTTGTTATTGTTCCATCTCATCGAAGGATATTACTCTCTGAGTTCGCGAAATTCCTGCTTTTTGGGCTTGCTTCGTATCGTTTTTGAGTGCTGGTATAGAAAAATTCGCCGAATTTGAAACAAACCATACTAAAATTCTGGTATCTTAAATTAACTCTTTGAAAAAATCTTTACGACTCGCTTAAAGGATTTTTTCACCTATCAAAGTAGTTTTTCTGTTATTGCATTAGCTTTTTTTTCGGGTAGAAGTATCCTTTAATGTTGCCGAAGGTTTTTTTTTTTACGCAGATAATCTGCTTTTACGATGCCAGACATATATGCTCCTATTACGTACGAAATGCTCTTTTTGAGTAGTACGTTTAAGAGGGGCTAAAGGTAAATACTCGAAAAACAACGAAATTAAAATAGTTGAAATGGAAAGATATTCTGATGGTGAAATAGGCTTTATTTTTTCTTTCTTTTTTTTTTCTTGGCCTCCGATGGTTGTATCGAATGGGTGATTTTTTTATTTAGCTGCTATGTAAGTGTTGGTAAAATTGTTCGCAGTGCTTGAGTCGTCGCTCGTTTCGTATTGGATTCAATTTTTAGCTTTTATTCGATGCGTATTATCGTATTGTCAAATTATATAATATTTTTGTGAACTCGGAATATCTTTGAGAAATAGTAAAATATTATTACGAATGTTTCGAATAAGTCAGTCATAAGTGTATTCTTGACACTACTTATAGCTTCAAATTATCATTTTTGCAGCTCTTATTTTTATAGGTTTATCGAAACAATTAAAAGAAAATTGATGTTCTGCATATGCGAAGAGATTAAAAAGTTGAGATCAGATTTCCTCAAGTCCAACTCTGGATATTCTCCATATATAACTAACAAATTTTAGGCTCCTACGTTGATTACGTTGTCTTGTGCAGAAAAGTAATTAATTTTTCAAGGTTAAAAAGATCGAAAAATGTGGATTTCTGAGGTCCGAATTACCCAGAGGGTTGAATTTCAAATTTTGTTATTCGTACATATTTTTTGACTTACTGTCAAGTGAATGAAAAAAAAAATTATTTGTTGGTCTCAAGCCCCTCTTCTCCTTCATGGCACGTATCAGCTGTATCTGGGGTTTATTTAAATTTTAATGAAATAAATCGGCCACCAAATCAGGGCTAGTAATTAAATTTCAGTGATTTTAGTTGATAACGAGTCGAGTACAAAATTAATTTTTTTCGTTGGGAAAAAGAAAAATTTTTATGTGTCAGAAATTCAACCTATTTCCAATTTGAAACCGGTTCATTTAACGATTAGATTATGTTCGTCGATTTTTAAGTCCATGTTTGATTACAGTGTCCCATAACATAGCTATGTAAAAATTATTAATAAAGATGACGCTTATGAATAAATTCCCCAACGACCAGTTCATATCAAAACCAGTTTGTTTGCATCAATTTTCATGAAAACGTTAGATTTAAGCATTTGAAATAAAGCTTTATACCAGTTTTCAAGAAGATAAAACCAAACTCCTGAAATGAAACCAGTTTTCTTCAAAATCGGTTCTCCTCAAAACTAATATACCTCAAAACTAGTTCACCTCGCGATCGATGGATCTGCGCCTTATTTTAAGAGAAATTCAATTTCGACCTCCCAAAAACCAGTCAAACTAGATATATATGTTTAACAAAACTCCTCAAAACCAGTTTATCTCGGAACTAGTTGAACTCACAAATAATTGATGTACCCCTGATTTTCAAACGAAATTCAATTTCAGCATTCCAAAAACCAGTCAAACTCTATCAATATTTTTCCAATCAAACCGGTTTCCATCAGAACCGTGTCGCCCCAAAACTAGTTTACCTTGTGATTGGTTGGTCTGCACCTTATTTTTAGTACAATTCAACTTTGACCTCCCAAAAACCACTGAAACTCTACCAATATTTCTCTAACAAAACCGGTTTCCATCAAAACCAGTTTTTCTTGCAACTAGTGTTCCTTACAATTAGTTGGTCTACCCTCGATTTTCAATAAAATTCAATTTCAGCGCCCCAAAAACCAGTTAAACTGTAGCAATATTTCTTTAATTCATTTTGAGCCTATTTTCAAACAAAACAAAAAAAATGTAAAACGATCAATGTAGTAGAATACGCGAGTAGAAGTACAATCAATGAGAATCGTAGCGCCTTTAATTTCAGATTTAGGCATAAATGAATGTGATCTGTTTTACAGAACTCGACAGGAATTTTACAATGTGAACCCATCTGCAATACCTTTAATTACTCGAAACTTTTCAAAAAGAGAGCACTAATGAATGCATTGTTTTATCCCTTCAAGATACAACACCGGTAGTTCTACTTACTCGGATTCAACTTGGGTTGCCTAATCAGTAGGCAAAATATTCGAAAATTTTTCTGCTACACCCAGTATAAGTATCCGTTGCAATACGCGTAGTACAAACTTTTTCGAATACGTTTTTTTTTTTTTTTTTTTTTTTTTTTTTTTTTGGGGGGAAAATTTTTTTTTTTTTTTTTTTTTTTTTTTGCATCTGGGAGGAAAATTTTGTTTTGTTTAGCAAGAAGCAAAGGAGGAAATCTTTCGCAGGAGTAAAAAAAAAAGCAGCAAAAACCCTTTCTACTACAAAAGAATAATAACGCGAGTTCGCTCAACGTAATTGTATATCTGGAAATTATATAATACCCTCAAGTCAATTTCATTGTAAAAGAGGAAAAAACCTTTTAAAATGGTAGTCGGCCACTTTCAGACAAATGTTTTTTTTTTTCATTTCTTCTTTTACGGTTGTATCCTTTTATTCGAAAATGACGATATAATAGAATGTGACGTAACTTAGCAGTTTACAAGGAAAATTTTCCTCTTTTTTTTCGAGGCGTTTATTTTATCCAATATGGCAAAAATGATTTCGTTTCTAGTTTAGTTGCTTCCCCCTCCTCCTCCACTCCTCTGCACCTCTATTCGTAGTATTTCTTTCTTCGTTGGTGATTTTTCGTTTGCCACTGTATAGGTGGTGGTGGTTGGTATTTTGCGGAGATGAGGATGCTGGAGAAGAAAAACAAAGTTTTCGCGACAAGTTTTTCTTTATATTTGTTCCCCTTTGCTTCTATGGTGACTTGAGGGGTGCGAGGGAGTCGTCCTATCGTTTTGTACGGATGAAATTAAAGAATAGGACGGTAATTCGTGTCGCAAGGCTGAACCGGACGATAAGCCGATGATTTAATTTTAACCTTTAAGCTAGCATTGTTGTGTGTTATAGTGATATCTTGTTGTGCTCCTCGTTCGTTTCGCTAGGACTTTTTGTGGGGCTGGTACAATTTTAACCCTCTTTCTTCACGTATGAAATTGTATCTTTCTTAATTGCTGAGATGCGAATGTAATTAGGAATGAAGATTTTAGCCCGAACCGTTGTGTTGGTCCAGATGTATAGTATTATTTGGTTATTTTATGGAATTTTCGCGAACGTGATGGAGACTTCTTTCAGCGTAGATGAAGTATTCGGGTTTCGAGAGAGTGGGAGAAAATGAACAGATGACAATTTTTTTATACTTTAAAATCAACATCAAGAAAAATATAATTCGAGTAAAAATTAAGAAATTTCTCAATCTCGTTAATTTTCTAGTAATTTTATAAATATTATAACGTTTCATTTTCAATCTTATTCCCAATAATCGAGATTAGACTACGATTATAGTATAAGAAAACTTATAAATTCGTTAAATTCCAAAGATTGCCTTTTTATCTATTTACATGTATTCTTGCATAGATATTATTTCTAAATTGTTATTAAACTACGTATAATAATTTTCATTATATTTTTTTATTTGATTTCAGGTAAGTACTGATTCATGTGAAGATGGTTATCTATTAATAAAAAGAAATTTAGGTGAGTCCCTACTTGTTTATACGTGCGTATGTAATTTCAATGTATACTGCAGAATGTAGGATGGGATAATCGGTTTGTTCTGTGCGTTATTCGAGAAATTTGAGTATTGAAATAATTATTTCAAGTAAGAGGATTTTTCAAGTGTTCAGTTCGCCATTTTCATTTGCTGAAATCGTATTCACACTCTCTCTCTCTCTCTCTCTCTCTCTCTCACTCAGTTCTTTTCATAATTCTTCATCGACTGTTCCTTGAGAATTTGATGAAGCAAAAGATTGCATTCGTGCTAATTAAATTGCATACCCAGTTTGCCGCAAATAAGTTAGTTTGACGATGACGTGAAAGAGAGTGACGAAATCGCCACCTTCGTTTCAATAAATAGAGAGCGTGTCATAAAGAGTTGGTGGCCAAATTAGTATTCATCCGATCTCCCCCCTCCTCCTCCACTCTAAATTCAAAAAACTGAAATTATTTACTCAGTTCGATAAGTTGCTTCCTCCCTAAAAGTGAACTAACGAATTGAAATTTGGAAAGTAAATTTAATGCGGACCACCTTTTTTTTTATTTAAAATTGTTATCCGATATTTAATGATTATTAACGACTTTTGGTCAACTTTCAGCTTATTTTTCAACATTACATCGTGATTTTTGATCAATTTTAAGCATTTTTGTAAATTTTTTACACGATTTTTGGTAATTTAAAAAAAAAATTTTTCGTATTTCAAGTCCAATTTCATAAACTTTTTAACAATTTTTCGTAATGTTGAATCAATTTTTTGAATTTTTTACGCATTTTTATTAATTTTTTATCTAATTTTTGATGAGTTTTAACGATTTTTTTCTTATTTTTGATCAGTTTTCGCTTAAATTTTTACTCTTTTTCGTGATTTTTGACCAACTTTTTACGATGTTAAATGATTTTTTTCATGTTTTGATTCAATTTTCACTTGAATTTTAATCGTTTTTCGTGGGGATGTTCAATTTGTGTCCATTTTCAACTCTTTTTCGTGATTTTTGATCCATTTTTACTACTTATTTACCTATTTTTGACAATTCTTTACTCAAACTTCAATGTTTTTTTTTCTAATTTTTAGTCGATTTTTACGAATTTTTCAACGGTTTTCGGTGATTTTTGATCAATGCTTTGCAGGTTTTACCCGTTTCTGTGCATTTTCTACTCAACTTGCGATGAGTTTTAACGATATTTTCGGTAAATTTTCGATGATGTATAACTTTTATTCATATTTTGGGGCAATTTTTACTCATTTTAAGCGGGTTTTCGCGATTTTTGATCGATTTTCGATAATTTTCAATAATATTGTTCACATTGTCGGTCAATTTTGATCAGTTTTCAGCACCATTTTATCCGAATTCCGATGATTTTTAACGATTTTTTCCATATTTTCGGTCAATTTACTCCCATCTTTCAATAATTTTTCATAATTTTTTATCAATTTTCGTCATTTTTATCTCATTTTTTAAAATGGTTACGAGGTTTTAAATGGTTTTTCACAATTTTCTTATATTTTTGGTCCATTTCTACCTGTTTTTTCACATTTTTTCATGACTTTTGATCAATTTTCGTTGCTGTTTAACGTTTTTCTTTTTCATTTTATCAGTCAGTTAACGCGTTTTCGTGTTTTTTCACAAAATTTCAGTACCTTTTTTACCCGTTATTTTCCGTTTTTTTATACCAATTTCCACGATTTTCAACGATTTTTCTCATGTTTTCGGCCAATTTTTACTCATTTTTGCAATTTTTAATGA
Organism: Ferrisia virgata; assembly: GCA_900060175.1. Classification (NCBI taxonomy): domain Eukaryota; kingdom Metazoa; phylum Arthropoda; class Insecta; order Hemiptera; family Pseudococcidae; genus Ferrisia; species Ferrisia virgata. The sequence goes on from FIZR01007887.1 coordinate 68,597, forward strand.
TTTTTAACAATTATTTCAAATTTCAGTTTATTTTTCACCTAATTTTCAACTTTTTTTTTTGCGATTCTGGACCAATTTTTGGCAATTTGTTAGCCATTTTTGTCAGTTTCTTTCCCAAATTTCCATGATGTTCAACGATATTTTTCGTGTTTACAGTCGATTTTCAACTATTTTTCAACAGTTTATCGTAATGTTTCATTAACTCTTGACTTTTTTAACCCATTTAATTTTTTTTTTTTAATTTTTGATGATACCTGACCAAAAACACATATTTCGCGGCTGTGAGGGGGTGCCATGGTGCTGAAAAGTCGAGACTAAAAAAGCACATCTAAGGTCTCTACTGAATATATTTACTGAATTCCCACTTCCTAGCTAATTTGGTAGGTAGATAGGGGAGGAACAGCCGAAACAATTTTTTTCCAGCATATCTAAACAAGTTGGGAAAAATTTAATTATGCCAAGTGGTGGAGGATACCTTGTTACTTCAAGAAAAATTTTTTAATTGGGTGCTTAGAAGAGCTTTTTAAAAAGCTATGAACAAAAATTTAGAAAATTTTCCAATCATTTTCTCATATTAAATTCGTCATATTTCACGAACCGTACCATTTGTACGCCTAATTTTTTTACCAGAAATACTTCATTATATTTTCCTCATTTTGGCGTAAACTGAAAATTTCTACCATTTTTAGTTCATAAATTGGAATTTTTTAAAAATTACTCCAAATTTCTTTTAGATAGTCAATCCATGCTGCATGAGTGTAACTTGTGTTGCTCTACTTGTGGTATGAAGGGGGTATTATTGAGACGAAACATCCTGTATACGTTCGTTCACATTACACATTCGAATAATGCTCCTATATCTACTACATATATGTATGTAAAAAATTCCATACCTATACAATACATAATAGCTCATATATATGTGTAGTTCTACGTACGCAAATGACAACTGTATAATAGAACGTATTCGTAAGATATACATATACGTAGAATCTCCGTACCACGGTATACAATACATACATAGGTAGGTACTAAGGTACACACGTTTCTATTACTCGAGCAATCGGAAGTACTCTACTCAACAATGTATCTTTGAAAAGCTACTCGTAAGGAAGCTGTATCACTTATAACGTTTCGGTAGACAATTGTCTGTACCAAAAGATGTCTTTTTTTCTCATTTTGATAAACGAGTATATGCGTCACAGATACCACCAGATATATATATGTATAGGTAAAATGTCGACGAACGTACGAGAAAATAAGATTGAAATAGATATTGCAGCGAAGGTGTATTTTGTCGTCAACAACGACGTTGAGGAAACCTGCAACTTCTCGATACGCTACAATATTACCTACGTAACATTTTTAACGAAATTAAATTCGAATCAGAAAAAATCCTGATAGGGATACGCTATACCTAGGTTTTCTAACAAACGTTCTTCTTCCTTACATGATAGGTACTGTATAGGTACACGTACCTATTCACTTATACAATTTATTCAAATATTTCAAAAGGCGAATAAAGCAGAGAAAATGAAACATAGGTAAAGATACAGCAGCTGATGGTAGTGCTACAGAAACGCATACCTTTCCAAATGAAATGAAAATTGTTGTTGGATTTAATTTAAATCATACAGTATAAAAAAGGGCAGCCTTTTTTTCTTTTTTTCGACATATTTGACTACACGTGTTCGAGCTAGTTGAATTGAAACGTTTGCCTGTTAGGAATGAATATCGAGCCGAGCCCATCTTCATCAGCGCATGGGAATTCGTTTCTGACGATACAAGATACATAACGTACATGTAGCTAAAGCTACGCATTCGTAAGTAAAAATCCAAAGAATACAGCTCACTGAGGTTGGAATTAATACTGGTGCTATGCCACGTGGAATACCATGATGATAATAGATAGTGGAGGTTGTGCTCGATTCGGCTATACAGTGCGGCTCTGGAAAGGCGGTTAAAATAATATTATTTGTTGAGAGGTAAAGATGGAAAGGGAGAGTTGGTAATGAAGCAAATATTTTTATACTTTGTGAAAAGTTTTCATCAAGTCGTGTAAACATCGAGTTAAATTTAATGTTGAAGTAGCGTGTTTATTGTTGGAATATTTCAAAAGTGTACGCAGCCAGAGCCACGTAGTATGTACTGCACCTTCGGCTCGGCTCACTTATAAAGAACTAATTTAGCGCGCGAAAAAGACTACGACTGAGAACGAAAAGTACTCGTACCTCGGTACACGTTAGGAAAAAAAATAGGCAAAAATGAAGAATGAACGAGGCGGAAAAAGTAAAAAAAAAAAAGCATCGCAATGCGTTGCTTTTTGAGTCTGATTTTACTAAAGCAAACGAGATAGGCGAATTGTCCACTCTTGGAATGGAGAAAAGATGTACTTCAGGATGTCTCTTCTTCAGTATTGATAGGGGTACAAGTAGGTATATTGGAATGAATATCTGAACCCCCGAAAACGCACATCTAGGACCTCCACTAAATCTACAAGCCAAATTTCAACCTTCTAGCTCAGCTCAAAGGGGAGATATCCATGAGAAAAATTTTAAAAACCACTTTTTGTAGCTATGACGAGGTGCAATGGGCTGAAAAGTTATAGCCCTCGAAAGACACATCTACGACCCTCTTCCCGCCTACACCCCATAAATCTACATGAAAAATTTCATCCCCTCAGTTCAATTTGGAGAGGGGATATGCGTGGAGTACACTAAAAAAATTAAAAAGAAAAACCAACTAAAATCCACTTTTTATAGGTTGTGAGGAGGTACAAAGCGGGCTGAAAATTTAAAACTCCCAAATAGCACTTCTAAAACTTCTATCAAATCTTACCTGCCAAACTTCAACCTCCTAGCTCAATTTGAAAGGGAGATATGCGCGGAGAAAACTAAAAAAATAAGAAACCCCCACCAGAAAACTACTTTTTCAGGGTTATGAAGGAGTGCAAAGAGCTTGAAAATTGAAACCCCTCGAAAGGCACGTCTCGGACGTGTATCTATAATCCAAATTTCAACATCCTATAGCTCAATTTAGATAGGGGGTAGGCGTGGCAAATCTCAAAAACTAAGAAAAACCGAACAAAAACCACCTCTGTGGAGCTGTGAAATTTGAACGCTCTAAAGGCGCATTTAGGACTTCTACTAAATCTACATACCAAATTTGAACCTCCTAGCTCAATTTAGAGGGAAAATACGGGTGGGACAAACTCAAAAAACACTAAACACCGACCAAAGAACTAATTTTTCGGAGTTTTGAGTGGGTGCAAAGGGGCTGAAGAGTTAAACGCTTCCAAGAAGCGCATTTAGAACCTGCACTAAATCTACAGGACAAATTTCAACATCCTAGCTCCATTTGGAGGAAAGATATGCGTGGGAAAAGCTCAAAGACGAAGTGAAATCAACCAAAAATCAGTTCTTTGGGGTTGCGACGACGTGTAAAGGGGATGAAAAGTTTAATCTTTTAAAAAACGCGTTTAGGACGTAAACCTCCTAGCTCAATATAATGTATCAAAAATCACTTTTTCGGGGTTGTGAAGAAGTACAAGGCGTGCTAAAAACTTGGAACTCCCAAAAATGACATCAAAAAACTTATACGAAGTCTACAAGCTAAATTTGAACCTCGCAGCTCAATTTTAAGGGGAGACATGCGTGGAAAAAACTGGGAAAAAATAAGAAAAACCGACCAAAAAACCACTTCTTTGAGGCTATGACAGGGTGCCAGGGGGGCTGAAAAGCTCGATCCTCCAAAAAGCACATCCAAGAGTTCTACTAAATCCGTATGCTGAATTCAAACCCACAAGCTCAACTTAGAGGGGAGATATGCGTGGAGCAAACTTTAAAAATACGAAAAAGCAACTGAAGAACTACTTTTTTGAAGTCGTGGGAGGGGAGGCGTGCACAAGGCCTGAAAAGTTGAAAAGCTCAATCTGGAGGGAAGGTATGTGCTGAAAAAACTCAAAAAATAAGAAAAACCGACCAAAACCCCATCTCTTTGAGGCTATGACAGGATGCCAGGGGGTTTAAAAGTTCAAACCTCCAAAAGGCACATGGGGGGGGGGTTCTACTAATTCTGTATCTCAAATTCGAACCTCCGATCTCAATTTAGGCAGTAGATATGATTGAGGCAAACTGAAAAAATAAGAAAAACCTACCAAAGAACTCCTTTTTGGGGGGGATGTGAGAAGGTGCAGAGGGGCTGAAAAGTTTAATACTCAAAAATGTACATTTAGGGCTTCTACCAAGTATGTAAGTTAAATTTGAACCTCCTAACTTAATTTAGAGAGGAGACATGCGTTGGGCAATGAAAATAATAAGAAAAACTAATAAAAAAAACCACTTTTTCGAAGGCTTTAGCGGATGGAGAAAGGATGAAAAGTTGAACCCTCCTCCCCTCCCCACCCAGGCACATCAAGGACTTTTCCTAAAACTACGTGCCAAATTTCAATCTCCTAGCTTAATTTAGAACGGAGTATGGTTGGAACAGCCTTTTTTCAAGGTCAAAAGGGGGAACCCCCCTCTTATCTCACCTCCTAATTGACCTGGGAGGTTGATTTTTTGAAATGTTATACAATTTTTGATTCTCTATCGATTGGTTTCAAAATGAATATGTTTTCATTTTAGCTTCTCGGCATCTCCTCCCCCAAATTTATTCATAACAGAATTTTGACTCAAGGCCATTCTAGTTCAAAGATATCAGTTTCGCTGTCAATCCAAGCCTATTACCCAAAGTTGACTGATTTTGTTCGGTATCGAGCTGAGCAAATGATATTTAGTTGGAGGAGGGGAAGGAATAAAACAAAGAAGAATTTATATTTGATATGGTGAAAAATCTTTTCAGCGGTCTTCTACGACCCCTGAATGGATTTTGTTGAAACTCTCCCCTCACCCCTTTTATAAACAATTGGTCGATAGTTCGTAACAGTCCAGTTTTCATTGTAAAAATGTGACATGGAAAATTAGTCTAAAAACTGCTGGTTTGTCGAATGAAATAAAACTGAAAAGTGAAAAGAAACTCGACGAATGTTTCGTTAACATTTTCTTTTATACGAGAGTCGAGTCCAAAGGACAGGGAACCCAAGATGGGTTTTTTATTCGATGATTTTTGTTGTTAGTCGACTACGTATGTATTTGTGTGTGTGTGTGTGTGTGTATGTTTGGTCACACGAACGAGAGGGACGTGTAATATTTTTACAAAAACGACGAAGACGTGTGTTAAAATTTCACCAACAGATGTCGAGTGTTATCTTTTTTCTCGTCTGAGCTAAGTACTTATTTTACTGTGCAGTGTGCGCGTGCAGTGGTCGTTACACCACGAGCGTGATGAGAACTCGAACGGTACGTACGTACTTAGATATGGTTAAACTTCCATCCGACTTGTATGTACTTGACGTCTCCATCACCCAACTTGTGCGAGTAAATGAGTCGAATATGTGTATCGTGTATAAGGGCGAGTTCATTGAATTAAGTATGACCGAATAATCGCTCATAGGTACGTGACCATAGTTTTAGCCCAGATGTTGTACATATTGTAAAGGTTTCCGAGACAAAGATACCCGAATGAAATTACACCCTTGAGATTATTTCAATTCATTAGCTTTTAATAGTTGAACATCTCTGAAGTCGCGCCAAGCCAATAAACATACATCTATTTAACATTTTGATTGCTCCGGTACCGTATCTGCTCGATACACTTGCACATTTTCACCAGCAACGTTTACCAAAATGTGTAGTAGAATAAGGTGTACTTTAGCCTTAGCTCGCCTATAACGAGAGAAATACCATTCCCTTTTCCTCCCGAAAAGAACTACGAGCATAGAGGTGTATTTGAATTAACAGCTGTACCCACAGGTAGACAGGTACCCGCTACCCGGCACCTACGTAAATTCTATTTGAGCTATAAATTACACCCAGCCTAACTTGTAGCAGCCATTCGAATTAATTTTAAAATGAAATTTACCGAGTGTACACGCAATTAGCACGTTGTTAACGGTAGGCTTTTTTCGCACTTGAATCTTGTTGGCGTTATTATTGGTCGTGTATTAAAGGGTGCTATTTAAGGTGTACTTTTTTGCGTTGTTGTGCTTTTTTTTTTTGCACTTTTTAATGTTTCATAGTTGTACACTTGAATCTTGAATGAAAATAAAATGAAAGTAGTAGGAGGTTCATTCAAAGTTGTTTGAAATATTATCAATGGTTTGAATTGAAGACTATTGTGTTTAAAGTGTTACGCTGCAATATTGTTGGCAGATGAAGATTTCAACTTCCTAGCTTAATTGAAGAGGGATACGGCAGTGAAAGGTATAAAGAGAGGTGAAAACTCTGAAGCTTCTAATCAAATACATCTAGCACTTTTATCAAATCTACATGCCAAGTTTCAATCGCCTATGTTAACCTCAAAAAACATTAAAAACCGCTCTAAACCTACGGGGGGAGGGGAGGAGAAGAAGATGAATGAGACTTGAAAGGTCTAAACTGCCAAACAGCATATGTGCAAATCTTACCAAGTGTACATGCCATATTTCAATACCCTAGCTCATTTTGGCACGATATATGCGTGAGACAACCTCAAAAAAGGGTGAGAACCAAAGATGACTTGACCAAAAGTCTGATTTTCATGAAATATTGTAATTGGGTGAATTGAATTTCCTAATCAGCGGTACAGGTAACGGGATGTAATGAGGAAAAAAAGTCATTCCGAATTTCAATTTCCGAGCTCAATTTGGAGGTGAGATAGGAGAGGTACTGCTTTTTTCAAGGTCAACCCTTATATCTCCCCTCCTATTTAACGTAAGAAGCTAATTTTTGGTTATGTCATGCAACTTTAGGTTCTTTATCGACTGGATTAAAAAAAAGGACAATTTTTTTGGTTTTGATCCTTCAGCACCTCCTTCCCTAAATTTTAGCATAACTGAATTTTGATTCAAGGTCGTCCCCAAATCCAAGGTTTTTTAGCCTGATTTTCTATGTCATATATTACAGTTTATCGACACCAACGGTGATGGGGGGGGGGG